>OMNV01014975.1:3339-47272 GCA_900303265.1 Brotula barbata
CCGTCCGCCTGTGCCTGTGAGTCTACCCAGACAGTTCTCCCACCATTCCTGTGGCCTCAGATGGCACAGGGGCCACAGTTCAGACACGAGGCTCGCTCTGATTGGCCACCACGGTGGACATAGTGCAAACTCAGAGTTCATTTGGAATGGACGAGACAGGTTTGTGCATGTGCGCACATGTATGTATGTGTGTGTGTGTGTGTGCGCAAGAGGGGGGTTCGGACAGGCAGATCACTGCTCTCAGACAAACATACCCACACAGCCCTTGAACAAAAACAATACTGTCTCACATTGGCAATTATGCAGCAATATCCAGGCCTAATCTCACATATTATACAGAGGAACAGATTTAGGATACTACGACCGATACTACACATGTCAAGGCTGTTTATGAATGTACACAGCTCAATTGTGACAATGATATACTAAGAGCAATTATTGTTGCTATCATGTGCATCATTAGGCAGTCCTTTGTGTGTCTGTGTTTGTGCTTGTGTGACGGGGGGGGAGCTCCCTAGACAGATTAGGGGATCCAGTCAGTCTTGATGTTTAGTCTAGCAATGTCATCTGCTGGGGCTCATCCGATTATTAAGCCACCCTTAACACTCTCACTGACTGAGACACACACCCCCGTTAACACAGGCACACACACACAATATAAAAACAAAGAGATATGCATTTGTGTAAAGACTATGCAAATGTGACGAAACAAATGCATTCCCACCACCCACATACATACAAACACATGTCAGTGTGATGCACGATCTTCCAATTCAGTTTCCGAACACCACAAAGACGCTGTAATCCTTACATAATCCCCTTCTGCTACCAAACACCAAACTCTGGTCAAATGAGTTCTTTCTCTTTCCTACACACGAGCCCACTTGATGAAAAAAAATGACAATCATATTCACGATAAGGACGTCTCACATTCAAATCCAAAACTTTTGACAAGAACTTACTCTAGGCTGAAAATAATAAAAACACATGTCGTGAGTGTGTTTGGTTTATTAGAAACTGCTTCATCTTGACCTGGGTTTTGTTCTTTTTACATGAAGGACACGGCCTTCTGTAAATCGGACTCAAATAAATTGCCTTCACTTCAACACACTCATCCTTTCACACTGTTTTCATGGACATTCCAACAGAGACATCTAGTGGCGAGCTTGAGGTGTAACACACAAAAGAACATGAACAGACAGAATTCCAATACATTAACTAAGAAAAGGTCCACACTGGGACAAACAAAGATTTTCAGAGCAAAAGGGAATTTCCTTCTGGTTCAATAACATAAAACATTCATAAACTGGACATCTCAGTGAATAAACTGGTTTCTTGTTCTCCTCAAGATGTTTTTAAATATAAATATAAATTACACTTCAACATTGGTGAATTAATTTGTGATCTAGTGTATACTTCAAGGCAAATAGTTTGGGGTAATTTTTGGGGTAAATTCATTGCACCTTTCACATTAGTAACCATAAATAATAACTTAATATGATAAAAATAATTATTTAATAGGAGTATTCCTCATTAAAAAAATCTAAATTTGAGGAGATTAAATTAATGACTAATGATTAAAAAAAAATAAAATCCACTAAAATAATTCCAGCTATGGCATTTTTTATTCCCCTTAAAATTCTCTTTATTCTGGATGTGTTGTGCATGATTTCATACGGATGCGCCCCGATATGTTTGATATCTTTGAAAACTTGAAGCTTGTCTCGAGCTTTTTCAAATTAAATATTGATACAAATGGACCTCAGAGCTTAAGAGGTTTTAAATAGACGATGGTCTCAGTGAGTGAGTAATTTGTGTCATTAGTCTAATCATATCTTTGTGGTTGTTGGCCTGCCAGTCACACTCACCCAGTTTGTACGTGAGCACGTAAAGGATGGTCCAGGGGGTGCCGGGCACCGCCAGCAGCTTCCGCCAAACCCTCCACGGCCTCATAGCGTCTGCTGCCTGCCCTGCCCTCTTGCTGCCATCTGCCTGCTGGCCCCTCACAGACTCTTCATCCAGCACAGGGGCCCCCCACACAAACAGAGCCACCCCTGCATACACAAACGTCAGCAGCATAAACATCCAGCTCCATCCAGCCACGTCGATCACAGCCAGGAGGCCACCTCCAGCGAAAACGGAGCCAGCTTTATAGCCCACAACTTGGGCTGTGTTCCCCAAGCCCAGTTCCCCACGACCCTTCAGCAACCCTACAGCTGCCCCATCTACGGCAATATCCTGGACAGATGCCAAGGTGTTCATAGCTAATAGGGTCCCTGCGACTCCCCAGATATGTGCCTCTGGGGCCAGGGCGGCGCTGGAGAGGCATGTCAGTGCCAGGCCAGACACCGTCCCCACCAGCCAGCGACGTTTGGTGCCAACCCGGTCCACCAATGGGGCCCAGAGCACCTTGAGGACCCAGGGAAAGTAGAGGATTTTGGTGAAACCGATGCGGGTGAGGGAGTGACCGGCTCCACGCAGGTAGACAGGGAGCAGGGAGGACTGGAGACCATAGGGGATGCCCTGGACAAAGTACAGCAGCCCCAGGAAAACTAGTTTGTCGTTCATGATCCACCTTTGGAGTGACGGACTGTTAGGCAAAGATGCAGATACACCGGTCAGGTCATTGTGGATGGCTTGGTTTCAACCAAATGGACTGAATGGGGATAGGCTGAAATGAAAATAAAAACATTGTGTGAGTCATTTCTGTGTGTGAGAATTGGAGTTTAATAGATATTCTGAGAGATTAGTAAATGCATTCACTGCTCCCGTATTCGTGACTTATTACATTTCTCCTGTACACACACACAACTTCTTCTCTGTAATAAGTTAGCCATAATTAACCGCCGGAACAAAGACATTTTTATGCTGACCGTGTGTATTATTATCATTTTATGTTCCTCACACACAAACATGACTTTGTATGTTTGACATTTTACCCACAGCTAGCGTTGTGTGGGGCGTGAGAGGCTAGCTAATATTAGCCTGTTAGCTCATTGAAACCATACACCCCAATCAATTTACATCTTAAAAACAGAATTATACGATTATGAGCATGCTTTTGGGTTCCCTTCAAGTCTATAACGCATACCCTTAAAAAAGCAATCATGACACATACTGGGAAATAAAGTTGGTTAGCAGTCTGTAGCCTGACAGAAGCTAGCTCCAGAGCCGGTGCAGTGCCTGGTAATAGTAGCTGTATGGGACAGGTTGCCAGTTCTGGTGACAGTACCCCCCTTTCTGCAGAAAAGAAATTTGATAGTGGATCTTATTTGACGTTCGTGTAAACCTCGCTATCTACTTGCTTTCTTTAGTTTGCGTGACGAAATACTGCACATTATAAAAATTAAAACGTAGTTTTTATTTTGATATTTACTATCCAACATTGCAGTTATTGGGTTGCCAGGTTGGAAATTTACCATCTTCGCCAGGTTAACCAAACTTAAAGATGCATGAATAAAACAAGCAAAACACAACCCACACATTTTGGCTGGGGTCTAAATCAAACTGTGGTAACCACCATTTTAAAAAATGCCAATATAAGCTAAGGTTTACTGTAAAGATTTCAGGATGTCCCTAATCCTGGACATAAAGTTCTATAATTTGAATCCTAAACTATACTTATTTACAAATTCAACAGTGTTTTTTTCTATTTAGTATCCTCAGTGGGTGATTAATGTGAAAACACCCATTAAATGTATCTCAAGTCCATTTAATAACCTTGAAATGTTTGCCCTAAAGCGTACTCAATGAACATTTCATTTGCCAGTGATTACAGGGTTAAACATGTCTGAACATTGTGCGTTGTGTGTTATAACACTTGCATCATGGACAGCCTATTTATGTATAGCAAATCACTGAATTGCCTATGCTCTATAATGATAATAATAATAACTTAATGTGTAAAGTTAATTCTAGGGCTTACAGATTTCTTTTTAATCGGTAGTGTTGGCGTATGCGTGATATTCCTTTAGGATAAATGCGTGTCACTGAAGTTAAACGAACAGAGACCACTCAGATAGGCCTTCACACCAAAAGCTTTTATTTGCAGAATGTCCAGGCTCCAAGCTCCAGATACTGCTGCCGCTGAATACATTTGGCACGTGAATCTGTGTACATCTAAATGTAGCTGCAGAGTGATCAACAAAAGGGTCCGACATCTCATTGAGAATATAATATAGTGAATGTAACTCAGATCACAATTACTTTCCACCGATAATACACAGAATTGGTCCACCTGGAATCCGCTTTCATATGCATGCCGAGATAACAGTACAAGATGCAAAGGTCTAATTTGGTCGAATTTATATATGGAAGCCATGTTGTTTGTGTGTTAATCTCTGCTCATTGCTGTTATGTTCATATGTTAAAATACAACTGTGATGACACTCTCAACGAAAGAGAGCAGTCAGTGGTCCAAAATAAGGCACAAAGGACTGCGGCTGAAGACACTACAGGACATTCCCCATAGCTTTATATGGCAGTGGATCTTCAACTGCATGAGCCATGATCCCAGATGGCTATTAGTTCTCACCCCCACAGAGAGCAAGGAGAATCTTCTCGTAGTCTCCTTTGGTATCATCCTGAAGAAAAGGAAGGAAAAGTGAGTGGAAACTCTTTGAACTCATTATTCTTTTATTCTTCCTAGATTCTGTGTCGACTTGAAGAAATGATTTGGACATCTGAGTTTACTATGGACCCTTAATCTCAAACCCGCGACTAAATACCAATGAGTCCATCGTCATAAACTTTTATTTTAAATTCCAGTAGGAAGACCAAAGCTTCCAAATATAGCAAATATATCAATAATCTATAAAATTATAAATCTATTACAATTATTAGTACAATTAATGTATCAGTGTCACATATTTACTCACCAGAATTTCCCGGTAGAGTGTTTTTCCAGATTTCTTCTTGTACTCTTCCTTGATCCGCTTCATGTCGATCTCGGAGCGGCTCACCATGATTCGGGTCAGGATATTTTTGCGGGGTCCTTTGCCCTGATGGACAGCAGTGAATTAGAAGGGGCAAGATCTTGTACAGCAGGTATAGCTACATTCAATGAGTAGTTTACATGCAGTACCTTCAGGGCCAGCTGGAGTTTGTCAGCAAAGAATCCAGGTTTGCTTCCAGCACACTTCACTATGGTGGATTTTAAAAAATGGTTAACATTTAAATCATCAAGTTGCTCAGGTAGTAAATGTAGTTGGAGTGGAGGTTTCTGTCACCTAAAGCTAGAAGACAGCTCTCAATATCGCCCTTCATCTCCAGGTCAATGGCTTTGGCCACGTCCACTTTGCTGTACTTTGAGTATCTGTCAAACACTGTCAAAGGGGAGAGAGAGACGGAGGAGATTGAGACAAATACAATCACACGAATAGTAACAAACGGGGCAACAAGGCCGCAAACCTTTCATTAGATGAGGCCCACTCCTGCTGGTGAGGATCTCAATGAAAACAGAGCAGTCCTTGCCCTTCCTCCCTTCTCCTGCCTCATACAGGGACCTGGCATCGCTGTCAACCAGCTCTTCACACACACCTTCAGTCCTGCCAGCCTGCGGCACACACACGTAAACAGAGAAACTTCACAGTACTACACTGTGACACAGGCCCTGAGGGACACCTGATGAGTCTGCTTTAAAGTCCTGTTACAGTGAATAAATATGACAGTATGGGACAAGAAGCAAACAAGGTTCCATCCGTACCTGACAGAGGGCAAGGAGGGCAGTCCTGAAATCTCCACTAGTGTCCGAGCGGATGTCCTGCTCCAGGTCCTTCTTGTAGTCTTAGCAAGTAAATCACAAAATGTGGAAGAGATTTTCAACTTTAAACTGAATGTGTACTTACATCACTCCTGTGACTCATTTTAATGTGATTACAACATTTCCTGTCCAAGGATTACCAAAGAAAATGATCTTGGAGCTATAATCTGGTACAGTGGAGTCTTGTACACAATCCCTCATAAATAATTACATAAAAATTCCAAAAACTCTTTCCTGACGGAGCCAAAGTTTGTTACCTTCCTTGTAGGCTTTCTTGATAGCCACGATTTCTCTGTTGCTTCGGGAAGCCAGAATCTCTATCAGAGTGTCCTCCACTGTTCCTAGACCCTGAAACATTAAGAGAGATCACTTTTATTTACCTAACGCAAATAAAACACAGCTTTATTACTCCACACACTCATGAGTCATGATCCCTGACACTCCTAATCGTGTGCGTGTGTGTGTGTACCCTCATGGCTTCTTTGAGCTGCTGGGCGTCGTACTGGGCAGGGGTTTTCAGCAGAGCCAGCACTACCTCCTCCAGATCTCCCTTCAGAACTTGCTTCAATGCGGATTCCAGAGTCTAGAGATCACGCAAACACCCGTGTGACTGTATGTATACCAATCATACATCCAATATCTTCCCATCTTCTCCATCCTCTTGTCATTAACACCATCTGTCTGGGTTTGATTGACATTACCTTGCCACTGGACTGCTGGTAGGCCTCTTTGATCTGCTGTCTCTGGTCGTTGTTTCTTTTCACCAGAATCTCGATGATGGTGTTCTCATCGACACCTTCAGAAACGAAACGTGAACTTCTTAAACTCTGAGGTCACCGCCAATGAACATGAGATTAAGGGGATTTGTGATGGGTGTTGGGACTTTTTATATCACAGCTTCTTATGAGATTCTTCATGCCTTTCCTGTATGGAATGCACATGTTAAGCCTTGCATGCTAGATTACTTTCCCCATGACACAGACAGTATTGTCAGTAGCCAGTGTGTGTGTGTTTTGGCCAGCAGATGGTGTTGAGGGTCTTAGCTAATTGATGCTCTCCTGCATTCTTTTGACCACGCATAGCATACCTCAGTCAAGTACTGACACGCTCACATGCTTCTACGTTCTCGCCCTCTCTCTCTGTTTGTGTGCGTGTGTGTGTATTTGTTCTAGACTTACCTTTTACCTTGATGGCCTTATCCAGGACTGCTGCATCCCCATTTGGGCTGAAATTAGGGGCTGCAGTGACCGTTCCTTCTCTCTGCACGGCCTGAGACACACAATACAGCAAGTGGTCAAAAAAGTACAGCTCACAGATGATTCGGGACCACAATTGCCTTTTTTTTTTTAAATGATCTCATCTATTTATTTTTATGTTTCTTTAGAAGACGGAATGCCATCGAAGAGAACAGTTCATCCAGTTCTGATTACAAGACACTGTTCCTCTGTCTGTCTGTCTGTCGGGACGCCATGTTAAGAAGAGAACATGGAGTGAAATCAAGATTTCACTTTAAGAAATAAAGGGAAAAGAGAAGTAGCATTTTCTTCTGTTGGCAGAGTTTATGAAGGGAGGGGCTGAAATTCCTGCTTCTATGACTCACACACTCATGAGTCTTGCACGGCCATCGCACTGTTTTTTCTCCTGTGTAAAAACTCTTGTCCAAACTCCGTTCACACATTATCTTCGCTTCCATCCACGCCCTCCCCAAGCTTCCCCACTCATTCATTCTCTTCCTGACACTTTTCTCCGTTCTGTCCCTGCCTGCGCTGCTCTCAACCTCGCCTGCTAAAATTTTCCACCCGAGCATACCACAGGAAGAGGAGGGAAAAAAGCTAAACAAGAGTTGTGGACCGTGGCAACGGGAACAGAACCGCAGAGTTACTCACTGACTCATCGGGCATGCCCAGATAGACGGCCTGCTGCAGGAGCTCCTGGATGAAACTAGACATGGTGGGACGGATGGCGTCAGTCTGCAGGGGCAAGAAAAGACACGGTTAGAACAGATTACATCACAATACAATAGAATCTGATGGAATAGAACAGATAATGTTGGCACTGTTGGAGGTATAAAATAAAGATAGAATGCTGGACCTTAGCCTCAGTAATCACATTTTGAAACACTATAAAAAAAAGAAGACAGACTGTATAGTGTAATACACAAGTGTTTGCCAATGTTTGAAGAAACTTTACTCCAGTGAGAATGTCAACAAAAACATTGTCTCTCTCTGATCCACCCGTGTTGCCAGGGGTGGATCCAAAATCAAATATCTAGTGCATATTTACAGTAGCTGTGCATTACGTGGTTTTCCATAATGGCAAACATGTGGAAAGAGCCTGGCCACACCCACGTTCAACTCTGATACGGATACGAGATTACAAAGCCACCCAACATTCCTGTTATGTACATTAGAGCCCGTTTATGATGAGAAAAAACTCCGGTGCGTCATTCAAAAAGTTCAGCATTAAAAGTCTAATTCAAAGCAAATATCCCCGTTGGTGTTGCCGCCACACCCACAAACACAGCATGAGGAAAAGAAGACTTCGAACGGTCACAGCAGGTGTCAAAGTCTTACAAAAGGCGCAAAAAGAGAAGTTTGAGAGACAGATTTGTCGTTTTTAATAGAAAGAGATGTTCTTACCGTGCGACTTAAAGGAGGAAGTTTGTTTCACTGAGTTTCCAGGGGCGTTACGGCGACCGAAACGCTGTATATATACCCAAGAGAAACCCCACCTAGTAACGGTGTCAAGCCCCATCCTCCTCCTCCTCACCGCTTCCATTGGACAGACGCGCAGGACGCAGATCCGGCAAAGACGCGCGGCCGTGCGTAAAAACCAAACCGTGGAACGCGTTAGACACACGCGTTTTCAAACAGACGCTGATGAAAAGTCACATTTCAATTCGTTCAGAAGCATATTCACTTGTGGGATTTAGTATTTTAAAAGTACCAGATGTATTACTATTAGTGATCCCCTGTGTGAACCTGTACAATACAATATAACTTTATAACTTTGTTACTGTAACACCTACCAGCATTGTGTTGGTTCTAGTCACGTGTGTGGCAAAAGCCCAAGTGCAAACATCAGTAATAAACACAGGCCCATTGTTCAGCAGTGCTTTCACGCTTGCAGCTGCTAAATTCAGTTTTCATGATTAAAATCAAAAAGTTTTCCCCAGCATGCAGGATAATCCAACTTTATTTTCTTTTAGTTTCAGAGAGAATGGAACGGCAACGTGCATCCCCGCTGTCACACTCTGTTGGAAAAATGTAACCAGGCAGCATTTCAATAAACACAGCACCATCAAATGGATCCATGATCCACTGTGAACCCATTTAGGACACGCATCAATGTTAGAAAGCACGGACATCAAGAGCGTGAAAGTACAACATTATCAGCTGCCAGGGGATTCCTTAAAGGCCTGATGAGGTCACATGCTTCCTTAAGGTGTGGCGGGCTGATATCCTGACAGTCCAGACGGGGCCTGGCGCTACCTGCTGTCTGCATCCAGGCAGGGTAGAGCCTTCATGAGATGAATAACCAGGCCAAACGTCAGGCTATGATTACAGCTCAGTCACAGTACATTCTCACACCGTAGTACACCAGCAAAACAGATGAGCTTCACACGCTTCATGGGTCCTGCACGTAAAGTGTGTGACTTTAGTGTTTGTCTGAGCGAGAGTTTCAACGCACGTTTGTTTGTCTTTGCTAAACAATGTCACTTTATTGTTGAAGGGCTGAGCTGAGTCTGGTCTTAAGTTTTCATTTGTCAAAGTGACATTCTATGTCCAGCTGCATATCCAAATTAGTGGCAAAATGTTATAAAAATAGATACGACACTAAATGTGATGCAGTAATAACAACAACCACAGGGCCAGATTAGGCCAATTTCTATATGGTGACGCTAAAAATTCCTCAGTGGAGTGGCAGCACCATGAAAACAACGAGAACCTGAGTGGAGTGGGTGCATCTGACTGTCTGTGTGTGTGTGTGTGTGTGTGTGTGTGTGTGTCAATGAGAGACAATCAGCGTCCAGTTACAATCTCTATCTTACACGTGGGAAACCTGAGGACAGTTTGGCGCATCTTTTTACCAGTGGGCTGTACAGGGTTTAATATTTAAAGACTGTTTGGGGTTTGGGTTGCCCGGAGAGATACGGACTGGTGTGTCCACCTGTGTCCTCTTCCTGGTCAGCCCGGCAGCAGGGAAACTGAACGGATCCGCTCCGAGGTATTCTTTAGATTTGTCTCTTTTATCTTTTTTCTGCTTCCTTGCTAAGTTGTCTTTTTATACATTTGTACTTTTTCATGGATCAGTTTAATGAGTGTATCTATGACTTTCATTTATCTCAAATAATAACAATGATGACTGATTCGCATACTTGATTTTCACAAATTTCAACCAAAATGGTTTCCTGGGACATAAAAGTGATTCTAGAATTGCATTCTGAAATTTGGGTCATTGTGTAAAAAATGATTTTAGACTCAATTTCCAACTTCTGGCTTCCCTGTGAAAAGCGTTTTTGGATTATAGCTCATGTTATAATTCATGATATTAAAAGAATATTGTCATTTTGAGTGAAAAAGAAATCAAAGCTCTAAATTATGCATTAACTACATTTTCGTAGTCTTCAAATGTCATTATATTTAATTTCTCTGCAGATTTTGGACTAGGACAGCTGTTTCCCAGGACATCCTGTACACTCATATACACAATGTATATGAATTCTCCTGGATCTGAAAATACATCGTATGCACTGACCTTTCTGGGAAAGAAAGTAGGGAGACATCACACTGTGGCCCCTGCAGGCAAGCAACGTGAGTATGAACACACACATGCACACACACAATCACAGCGTGTATTCATCATTATAATGGTGATTAACTCACATTCCATTCGTGTATACATTTCTGGATCACAAAGAGAAGTCTGGCGGCGGCAGCGGCTCAGATTAGCACGTGCTGTTCTTCTTTACACCTGAGTGAAATGCGTCGCCTGCAGACAGGTGAAGGGAGATGAGGTTTAAATATTTTAGCTGCTTGGATGGGTCTATTGTGGAGCAGAGGAGCCATCGGTTTAGAACAAAGGCACGTTTCCTGCCAGGGCCTGGACAGAAGCCCAGGATCTGGAGTCCAGCTGGGTCCAGTAGAACCAGATACAGGCACACATACGTACGTGCACATTACCAGTGAATATGTTTGGTTTGAACATACTGTATGTAGCCTTCGTTTGTGTTCATATGGAGAGCACGGCCTTATAAGAAAGACACATGCATCTAATAGGAGCATTGTTTATCTTCAGTCTGATGCACTCTGCACCTGCTCTCTATCCAATCCAGATGTGGAGTCATCCCTGTCTGCCCTTATCTCTGTCTGTCTCTCTCCAGATTATTCCCATATTACCTATGTAATAATTTTGTCAGGTGCCTGGGAGACAACCAACCGGTCCAGCTGTCCTGAGGACGTCAGTGTGTCATCACGAGCTGTGCATGTCCCAGCAGCAGCACCTGTACTGGAGGATTTACCAGGCAGCGTACCGGAGCTGAAAGATGACCGCCCACGTGCAATAATTCACAACACACACTTTGATCAGCATGGGGATGATGCAACAGGTTAGACTGGTAGACCCCTATCTACACCCACACACACACACACACACACACACGTAATTACAGAGGCATGAAGTGTTGCAAAAAACTGCAACTGCAGAACAATCCTAACATGCCATCTGGACGCATTTCTAAAGTTGAAAATATGACATCACTCAGACAACCGATGACCCAAATTCTTTGTGAACTCCACGCTGTTCCCTGTAATTCATGACATAACATGTGTTTCTTCACTAAAAGGTGTTTTGTGAGGGAGGAAAGTAACAGTGCGACACCACACCCACATTCCACAAAAGGTGGGAGGAGATTGGGAACGGAAGGGGAGGGACAGAGAGATACCATGAAGGAGTCATACAAAGGGGAAAGGGGGGGTAAGGCAACGAATCACTATTTTAGATTTCCTGATAAGTAAAATATAAACAGGGACTAAATATTTTCACCATCCCAGTAATGAATTGAATCACAGGAGAGCTTTTCTACTTCATTTTCATATCAAAGCAGACTGTAACGCTGATGAGTCGATATATGAATAGAGTATACGTTCAATGGAATATGCATAAGATATTAATAATAATCAACATAATCACCAAAATGTAAAACCCCTTTTAACAGAAATAAATAAAATGTAATCTGTTTTTTTGAGGTTTGTGTGTTTTTTTCCCCCCCACAAAACTGCACCGGTGTCATAAAATATTAAAGCGCAATTAAATGATGATAAACACAGAATAAACAAACAATCGAGATGAGTGAAGGTTTTATTTTTTTTTCACTAAATCTTTAATCAATCTAGTTTTGACATTAGCATACTCTGGCATAGTTAGTTTGTTTAGTTTAGGGATTAAACAGCAAAACGTCCTAGTTTGATTAAGTTTGAGTGACTTTGACTCTACAATGGAAGAGACCCCTCCCTCCGTTTTGAAATGTCAGTCACGTTTTATCAGCATCCACCAAGGACACCGCCCAATAAAAGTATTTGCCGAGTCTGCTGTTTATCTGTCCTCTATGATTCAGTCACTAAAAGATGGGTTTTTTTTATGTATTATGCAATCCTTTTGCTCCCCAAAGACTAAATTCTTTTCTCGAAGGCAGAAAAAAGAATTCATGATAAAACAGAGACAGCATGAAATAAACCCCAATCAAAATCACTCAAATAACCAGAAAATGACTTTATTTGGATTGCTTTTGCACAGTGATGATTTGAGCTGCACAGATTTGCTGGATTTGACAAAAAAAAATATCAAACAGCACATCCACTGCATTCACCAACGTTTTGTTCAAGCTGTCGTGCAACACAAGGCCCTGTGGGTAAAGAGGTGGGCTGCATTCAGACGCTGGATCGGTGCCGATCGGGGGAAACAGATGGGACTGGAGGTCAACCAAGGTGCAGGAAAACAAAGTGTGTGTGTATTTTGCAGAGTTTGCAGTACATGCCTGTGTCTCTAATGGTTTATACTATCATTATTATTATATTATTATGATTACCACAGGCTCATCTGAATCTCAGCTATCAGGAGGCAGCGATGCAGACCAGGCAGCGGATGCTAACAGGTCACAAGATGTCAAGATTTACATCCCCTACGAGTCAGCAGAGGACTGCATCACTCGGGTAAAATGTGTAGGAACACAGAGTCCGGTGGACAGGACGTACTGTACATTCCTGCACTTTTATATCACTGGATGTAAACTCAGAAAACTCACTATATCATCGGACCGGACCGCAGCAGATGATAAAAAAAACCAACTTCATTATGAGAGAATCAACAGTGGGTAATAGTTGCACTTGTGACTTAAGGTTGTGCCCAGTTGTTGTGTTAAAGCACACACATACACACTGACACACTTAAACACACACAGATACACACTGAGGCCATTGTCAGATATTGCGTTGTGGTCTCACTCACATGGCTGGCCTGTGGCTCCTTGTTGTCTGAGTGTGTCTGTGTGTGTGTGTGAGTTTGTTTTTTGCTCTCCCAATTAGATGGCTGAAGACATGGGGGCAATGAAGAAGAGACACCTACAAGCGGTGCAGGAGCTGCAGGAGAGCCTTCAGATGACAGCACGGGAGAACCAGGCGAGGAGGAGTGACTCTCTCTCTCTCTCTCTCTCTCTCTCTCTCTCTGTGTCCGTGAGTACACAGACACTTCATAGTGATTTGAATCATGCGTGTTGTGTGATCAGGAACGCGCCGTGCAGAAGATCAAAGCTCATTACCAGAATAAGCTGAACACTCTGAGGAGATTCTTGGATCTGTACCAGGAGAAAGTGGGCACGAAGAACGCTGACTGGGAGAAAAGAGTGGCGGTCAGTGTCCTTCCGTTCCACACGGTTACATCCTGTCACTAATCATCTCCATTCGTCTCTCTCAGTTATCTGTCCGATTGATTTTCCACTCCTCTCACGGACTGTCACCCCTTTGATTTAATCACCACACCTTCTTTTCAAGCTTCGTCCTTATGATCCTCCGGCCTGCCTGCTGGTTTTCTGCAGGCCCTGATCGCACAGAGGGAGCAGCTGCTTGAGGAGCAGACGGCTGAGAGGAGGAGGAGTAAAGAGGAGGCCCTGCAATGGAACAGAGAAAAGGTTGCGTCAACCTTAGGAATCTGAGACACACTTTACCCTCGGGCGCCCTCTTGTGGTCTGACCCGAGTACTGTTGGCAGCTGTTTTCTGTCATGACATATTTCTATGGTTCTCTTTTTACCAGAGCAAAATGCTGGAGCTGTTCTCCAACAAACTGGACTTACTGCACAGCCACCAGGCCTCCAGTGAGTCTGCATGCAAATATGCAAATTTCTGCGATGTGAAATCACTCCCATTAATATATAAAACCATATAAATGACTATTAATGACTGAACAGCTCTGCAGGAGCTGCAAATGGCCAGACAGGAAGTAGGGAAGGTCCAAGAAATGTTGATGGTTTCATCGCAGGAGGAGGCAACGCAGGAAGTCAGTGAGGAAGGTGAAGGCTCCGAGAACAAAGGATCAGCAGCTCAACAAAACAATGAGGTGGTGGGTTGGAAAAAGTACTCGTACTATACTTAGGTACAACGTGGGAGCTGCTCGTACAGCAAAAGGAAATATGATACTTTGAGACAGATTACATTTATGTACTTTAAAGTGTGACACTTCATAAGAATAAATTTAAATTTGGATGAATGTGTAATTAGTGTATATCAGCTATCAAAGAGTATGGAGTAATTATAATACTGGTGGTTCTCTCTGAAGACTTGCAGTGACATAGACCTGCATCTGAAGTGCGCTAAAGCCCGTCTGGAGGAGCTGAAGGAGAGCCTGTACCAGAAGGAGAGAGAGATCTCTGAGTTGCTGGAGGCTGAGAGGAGCCCCGTCCCTCCCGTCCCCCGGCCACCCTGCAAGGTTCTGCTCCCCGTTGTTGTGCACAAGGTGCCGTTCAACCACGACAAGAAACAACCTCTGCCTCATCCTGTTTGCACAAACCTATTCCTAATTTTGTCCGTGACTTTGTTACTATAAGGCTCATGCAATCTGCTGCTCCGTGCATGAGACCAGAACTATTTTGGACCTGATGATTGAGGAGAATAGCGTGGCTCTGGGGGAAACCAGAGACAAACTGGGCCGTCTAAAGATGAACATAACAGATGACAGTGTCAGAAAGGAGAGGAACGCAGAGGAGGAGAGGTTGGAAATGACAGAGATACAATCATATAAACCACAACACGGTCCCAGTCTACACCGATAACAACTAAATCCAAACCCTTTTTTCCCCCTTGTCCTCCCACTTCAGGGCTGTTGAAGATGAGTCGAGTTTGTCTATGGTTCAAGAAGCAGTGAGAGAGTATGAGGTGGCTCAAATGGCCTTAGACTGCATCAGGACCGGAGAAATCCCTGTAACCAACGGTAAATAAATAAATGTTGAAGTTCGTGATTTTTTACAAGTACCCAACCATCTTTTGGCTGTTTCTGCTCAGACAGTGACGGCGTCCTAGAGCTGCAGGACATCTTGGGACGAGGGCCAAACCAAACCTCTGAGGAAGCGAAGGGCGTCGGTTTGAAACTCATCGAGTTACAAGATCAGGTGAGTTTTCCACCATGTGGTGGAAAATCCTTGGTTAGCCAAGGGTGTAAATCTGGGATGGGCGGTGCACCCTGGCTTGCGGTTCTCAAAGTGTGAGGCGTAGCCCTAGGAGGGGACATTGCATCAGATGAAATGGTGCAACATGAGCAGGTGGAGAGGCAGGGAAGATGACAGAATCTTATATACAGTGGTGTGAAAAAGTGTTTGCCCCCCTCCTGATTGCTTACTTTTTTGTTGTTGCTGCTAAGGGTGACCAAACCAATTATTAGCTTAAGGGAGCAATCACTTTTTCACACAGGGCCATGTAGGTTTTCTGGCAAAACTGAGACGAGCCTTGATGTTCTTTTTGCTCAGCAGTGGTTTTCGTCTTGGAGGCCGTTTTTGTCCAGTCTCTTTCTTATGGTGGTGTCATGAACACTGACCTTAACTGAGCCAAGTGAGGCCTGCAGTTCTTTGGATGTTGTTCTGGGGTCTTTTGTGACCTCTTGGGGTCATTTTGGTCGGCCGGCCACTCCTGAGAAGGTTCACCACTGTTCCATGTTTTCGCCATTTGTGGATCATGGCTCTCACTGTGGTTTCCTGGAGTCCCAAAGCTTTAGAAATGGATTTATAACCTTTTCCAGACTGATGGATCTCAATTACTTTGTTTCTCATTTGTTCCTGAATTTCTTTGGATCACAGCATGATGTCTAGCTTTTGAGGATCTTTTGGTCTACTTCACTTTGTCAGGCAGGTCCTATTGAAGTGATTTCTTGATTGAGAACAAGTGTGGCAGTAATCAGGCCTGGGTGTGGCTGGAGACATTGAACTCAGCTTTCCAAAGATGTGATAAACCAAAGTTAGTTTATGTTTTAACAGTGGGGGGCAAACACTTTTTCACACAGGGGCCATGTAGGTTTGGATTTTTTTTCCCTTAATAATAAAAACCTTCATTTAAAAACTGTGTTTACTTATGTTATCTTTGTCTAATATTTAAATTTGTTTGATGATCTGAAACATTTAAGTGTGACAAACATGCAAAAAAAAAAAGAAATCAGGAAGGGGGCAAACACTTTTTCACACCACTGTAAATGATAAAAATGCAATTTTTGTAACCAGGATGACACTGTTTAATCTTCATTTGGATCTAATCTGTGTGGAACCTACAAGAACTGAACCACATCAATCTTCTCTCCAGCTAAAGGAAGTAAAAGAGGAGAATAAGAAGATAATAGAGACCTACACTGCAGAGAGGACAATGAGGAAGAAGTACTACAACATGGTGGAAGACATGAAAGGTACAGGATGAAGTGTTTCCAGATTGAATTAAACATTAAGGTTAAACTCAAGTCTTCTCCTTCTTCTCTTACCCCAGGTAAAATCAGGGTCTTCTGTCGGATTCGACCCGTGAGCCGAGCTGAGGCCGCGCAGGGAGGAGCCGTGGTCGTGCAGAAAATAGATGAATACTCCGTCACCGTGGAAACCCCCCGCGGGCAGCGAGAGTTTCAGTTTGACAAAGTTTTCAGCGCCGAAGCGTCTCAGGAAGATGTTTTCCAGGACACTAACCGGTGAGCGTGAAAACCAGTCTATGATAAACGGAATGCTTCTATACGTATGGAATCACTGCGGCTCATGGAGGATTCTCCACGCAGGCTGATCCAGTCATCCATCGATGGATTCAACGTCTGCATCTTCGCGTACGGTCAGACGGGTTCAGGGAAGACCTTCACCATGGTGGGTGACAAGGAACAGAAGAACCCTGGCATCATGCCAAGAGCCTTCAGTGCCATCTTTGATATCATTAAGGAGAACCGCACCAGATTTGACTTCAAGGTCAGCACTATATAATGATGACCATATAGATTCATTCCTGTGGCAGGCAATTAAAGCCTTCCTCCTCCTCCTCCTTCTCCTCCTCCTCTCCGTGCATTGTGGGCCCAGGTTTCGGCCTATATGTTGGAGCTGTACAACGACAGGCTGCAGGATCTCTTCAGTGTGACCGGTGAGGGCCACGCACAGACTCAGTCCCACGGCCCGGTCCGACGGGTGGAGATCAAGAGGAACAAGAAGGGGGTGGTGTTTGCCCAAGGAGCAGAGACAAAGGAGGCCTCTAGTGCTCAGGAGCTCTACGCTCTGTTCCAGCAGGCCTGCGCCAACCGACACATCTCAGCCACCAGTGAGTCATGGGAATAAGAATCCTTAAATCCATTATCGTAGCCCTTACTCTTTATACACGCGGCATTTTTAATTTCAGTCCAGATTTTGTAGGTTGATGACTTTCAGCTGAGATTGGGGTTCGATGACTGCTCCTGAATATAGAAGAAGACATTATAATGTTAGAAGTGATTATTTTCCTCTACGTTCTCTGAGGGATGAATGTGGAAAGTTCCCGCTCGCACCTCATCGTTGGCATCATGGTGGACAGCAAGAATCTGACCAATGGCAGCGTGAGCAGCGGGAAGCTGAGCCTGGTGGACCTGGCAGGCAGCGAGAGAGCCGCCAAGACCGGAGCCAAGGACCACCAGCTGAAGGTTTGGGGAGCTTTGTCTGTGACTGAAATGATGACTGAATGGATCCTAAAAAACATTAATGAAAAAACTCTCTCTCTCTCTCTCTCTCTCTCTCTGTGTATCTCTCTCCTGTAGGAAGCTAACTCCATCAACAAGTCTCTGAGTGCTCTGGGTGATGTGATCTCAGCCTTGTCCTCTGATCTGCCGCACGTTCCGTACAGGAATAGCAAACTCACTCAGGTAATGAAAAGGCACTTTTATTTAAAAATGTGTGCGGTTGATGGACTCTTCATCATCCAATCGTGAGCTCTTTGTCCTTTTCATCCACTCCAGATAATGCAGGATTCCCTGGGCGGCAATGCCAAAACACTCATGATCGTAAACGTCTCTCCGTCAGAATGCAACATTGATGAGACGCTCACGTCGCTCGTGTAAGAGACACAGAGCGTGACTTTATCGTTGAGCTGAATAGAAACAAAGACTCAATGCTAACTCTAAAACTGTCCGAACCCTCCAGATACGCAACCAGAGTGAAGGCCATAACCAACAATGCTCAGAAAAACGTAGAAAGCAAAGAGATCGCCCAGCTGAAAGAGGTTCGTATCGTTTCTGTTTGAATCAGTATCGGCAGAATCTCTCTCTCTCTCTTTAACCTCACGTTTGAACTTTTCCTCTCTGTTTCGCTAGGTGATCATGAGGCTGAGGGGTGGACAAACAGTGGAAGATGACGAAGTTTGAACTGCAGCGCTTCACTTTATTATTTTAATAGTTTTAATTGTTCATTTTGAGTTAATTTGAAATGAAGAGTTGAGAGACTGACTAAACAAAATGGACCAGTCTTCATAAACACTGGGGTTTAATCCTTAGCTTGAAAAATTAAGTGCTGCTGTAATGAATTTTAGATTTATTTTTTTTAGCACAATCTCTCTAGAAATTACAACTTTTCTACATGTTGTACTCAAGTATTAATGAGTTTAAATCTGTGTTAAGTATGTGCTCTGCAGATGAGGTGCAGCTTTGTGTGTGTGTGTGTGTGTACAGTGATCATACAGGAGTTGACAAATTAAATAGCACTATAATGTTAATAAAGCATCCCAAGCTTTTCTGATTTATTTTATGTAGTCCCATACAAAAAATAGAAAGACATTTTACAAAGTATTTACAGGGTTTGTGATTTCCAAATGAAATCAATAAAAAAACAACATAAACTCATGTTGACAATCAGTAAACATGATGACTCCTTACTTACATCACTCCTTACTGCAGAGTTATGATACAACAAAGTACTGAACCACAATTACTTAAAATTACTGCGGAAATTATTGCGGAAATTACGGCTTGGAGGTAAAGTGTGCACGCGAATGTTTTTTTTTTTTAGATATTACAGTGGTTTAATCAAACTGATGACTTAAATAACTGGAAAAAAATGAAAGTTTTACTGTGATCCAGTCCATTTTCATGATATCAAAATGAGTAAAGTGGTGGAAGATGATCGTTACTTGTGTATAATTCGTTGTGCCTACAGATTTGAATTCGTCATTGCATTCTGTAACAGATGAATTAAATATAATCTGATATCGATTTTGATCCGTGAACCTTGACTCTCAGCGTCTTGGAGCTCCACCTCGTCCCCTGCCTCTCCCTGGCCCAGGCTGTGGGCCTCTAGCATTTCCAGCAGGCCCTCCTCTCGGTCCCGGGGCTCGGGTCACGACGCCTCGGGGGTTGGGAGCGGCCAGTGACACGTCCTTTTGCAGATTAACTCCCTTCCCATTCGCTGCTGAACCTGGCTTGGTTTTGGGAGACTTGCGGCTCTTTGTATTTACAACATCTGACAGGGAAGGGGAAGAGCAAAAACGCAGAGAGGCCATATTGATCCAAATTCACGGATATCACGTGATCGTAAACAAATGTGTTTGTGTGTCTGTGCCGGCCTACCTGGTGGGGGTGGCTCTTCCTCGACCTCACTGGGAGGGGGTATTAGAGACTTGTCTGGCAGCAGATCCTCCAAGTCTTTCATCACTTGGTTGGTGCTGTCCTTGTTGTTCCTACGGTTCTTCTCCTCGTCACGAGCCTATGGTGTCCACACAAAGACAGATTTGACTTGATTTACTGAGCTGAGGTACCGAACTAAAAAGCAGAAAATAGGAGAGGACCCACACTCACCATCTGCATCTTTTTCTTGAGATCAATGTTGGCTTGTTGGTATCCTTTTGATACTGCATTCAGGTAGTAAAGGGCCAACCTGTCACGCAGCATAAACATCACATATCCCGTAAGAAAACAAGCATTAAATTGTACTGTTGGAGGCAAAATACGGCTTAGTTACCGGAAATGTAACTTTAGAAGATGTACAAACAGTAGTTTTGTCTACCAAAGCCGAAATTCAATACAACCTCTCGAGCGTTTTACAGTTTTAAACGAATATTTACACCATGAGGAGAACAGCGGGGATGATGAGTCCAGGGTTGGTGGCGTAGGTGAAAATGTTTGCGATGAAAGATGGTAGATCTTTTTCTAAAGACTCCATGATCACGTCGTACATCTTCTCTTTACCGCTGGAGGAGTGAAGGACACAAATCACAATATAACGGCTGCTTCCAGGGCAATCAGTGCATGAGTAGATCACCATTAGGAAGACATTTGACATTTTTGACCAAGTCCAGATCAACAAAAATGTCAATAATAGACCAAAAACACACAATTGAGATCCTGGAATAGAATTTGTCTACCAACCTGAAGGGCCCGCAGTCGAAGGAGGGGGATAAAGTCATGATAGTGTAGACAACAGGCAGCATGCTGAGGAAAAGCACCAGCAGCAACAGACCCATGTAGAAATTATTGGAGCGCGAGGCCTTGAAGACTCGCTGGTGGGGGACGTTACAGCTCATCACTGCCCAGCACTGGTAGTACATCGAGCACAGGATACGCAAGACGTTCAGGCCGACCAGACCCGGAGCGTAAAAGGCACCCATCCTGTGAACGAAATTAAGCATCGCAACGTTATTTCAGAGGTGATCTAATCAACCTCATCTACACCTCCAGTCTGTTTCCCCTTTACACACGGAAACAGGAGCTGGTTGCAGCAGAGGGAAGCTCATTAGTCAGCCATTAGTCCAATTAGTGAGTCAACAGTTAGCTCACAAGAGAGAAAAGTGAGAGAGGGAAAAAAGGATGCCGATGCTCACCATATCATCCCCTGGCTGAAGATAAGGCCGAGCACATTGCCGCTAATGTCAAACTCTCCATACGACGGCTGCAAGAAACACCACAGCGTTATTAGCACGTTCACCTGAAACCCACTTTGCATTTCTCCCTCTCTTTCTACCACGGTAATTAAGTTCTCTCCCGCTGGGTCCAGTTTCACCTGCATGTTGAGGATCGCCTGTCTTGCCAGATGTCATTGTAAGGTATCGGGTAGACTGGGATCCACTACTCACTGGACTGTACTCGCACAGTGGTTTGTAAAGGCGCCGTGGCATACTGGCCCCGATACAAGGATGATCTAAATACTTACTGCACATACACATACGTAGCTGTGCAGTACACACAAGTACTATGGCATGAACTTGTGTATTGTACTATACAATAGGACTAGCATGACCATCATTTAGCAGTTTAAATAAACACATGCACTCACAAATCCAGCTTCCAGGTCCCAGCACCAGCAGTAGTTGAGAAAGCGGACCATGACAGCTCGCACAAAGTCACCGATCAGGATGGTCAAATAGGTCACCTGGATGTCAGACACGATCAGCTTTACAAATTCCTGCAAAGAAGAAGGGAGCCTGTAAGAAACAATGACCAGGCAAACTTTTACCAAAAAATGTACTATTTCATGACTGATCACATTCTCAAAAATCTGACAAACACATAGCATAGCATAGCACAGCACACAAGCCTTGTTTGCAGGGTATGGATATTGCTTGAAGTCTCTCTCGCTCCATCACGCAAACACACAGACGCATGCACACACCCCCCATTCTACCTGAGACAACAAGAAAAACGTTAGCTACTGACTATTCCCACAGCGGTCTCCCAGCAGGGCCCCCTGAGTACGTCGGCTGGGTGGACATCTTGAGGCGGCACATCTGTGGTGTTGTAGAAGGCGCTGTAGTTGGCATAGTATTCATTCAAAGCCATTATTGTGGCATTCTTAATCGATTTCTCTCTCTCCAGCTGCAGAACAGAAAATCAAAGCAAAGCCATGTCACACTATTTATATCCACATTCCATGCATGGGAGAGCACACAGGCCTGTTCTTTCTCTGCTGATTTGAAGCTAATTCCAGAAAATGCGAAGCTTGTTCAACGCTTCAAGGCAGCAGATATATGGAGCATGTTCAAATGATGGCAAAACAGTAGGGTGATTGGGGTGAAGTACTTGAGCTATTTTGCAAAATGTGGTGGACTGGGAGCATTAAAAGTTCGAAATGAAAAAGGGCCGAGGATTGAGCCTTGTGGAGCTCCAAAAACATGACATTTGGGACGGTTTCTCTGTCTCTGTCTATCTATAAATCTATCTATAAACCTGGCTATACAGAGGGACACATCTGCATACCTTGGCAGTGACCTCATCAAACAAGGCAAAGAGGAAGGTGTAAAGGTTTCCTAAGAACAGGGCAAAGATTCGTCCCAGCTGCCATTTGAGTGCGATACGAGGGTGATAATCCTCCAGTTCAGCAATGGTTTCAAACAGAGGCGGACACACCAGTCCCAACAGAGACATCACAAACTCCACCTGTAGGATCGAAGGAGAGTTAGAGAGCTACAGAGAGCAGTTTTTACAAAAACACAGAAAAAGGTATGTCACAAATTCTAGCCTATACACAAGTAAAAACCCTCTCAACCTGCCTCATTCTTTTCAAACCAGGAGAGATTATCTGGGTCCAAGTCAGCAAACTCTTGAGAACGTTTCACTACAAAGTAGATGAGGTATCCGCTGCCTCCTAGGCTGCACAAAATGAGAAAGTTGGCCATAAAGCGGAGGAAGCGACGAAGATGGATGTTCTCATCTTTCTGATTCTCTTGTTCGTCCACAATGGATTCCTACAGAAAAATGTATAGATATCAGTGTCTTCAAAGTGAACGCTGGACTATTGTTCATGCGTTCTTCATTCAAGTGGTCATCTACAAAAATATTGGTACCATCCGTATGTGAGGGGGCTCAGAACTCACAATCAACTGACCCTTGCATTTCTGATTACATTTTGCTGTTACAGTCTCTCTCTCTCTCACACAAACACAAACCTTGAAGCTGGTGGTAATGGAGGCATACTTGTTATCTGCAGTTTCTGGGTTTCCTATGAGGTAATCCCAGCTGGTGAACATCTTCCAGCTGAAGGTGAACTCTCCCTCGTCTGCCCCGTCTCCTCCTTCATTTGCGTTACGAGCCATCCTGAGAAGAGAAGTAGCCAAAATCACCACTTCCTTAAATCTCTGGTCTCCCGGTGCATGCCTTTGTGTGTGTGTGTGTGTGTTTTTCCTACGTCCTAATGACAACCATCAGGCTGTATCCAAAGATGCCAACGCCGACAAGCAGGTATGACAGAGGGAGTCTGAACTGGAGCAGCCCGATCGTTCGCTCGTTGTTGTAGTACCCGTAGAACAAGAACGAGTATTTGCAGTATCCCTGATGGTAAGATATATGAATATTTATACTTGAAATCAAGAAAACACATTATTATTATTATTATTGAGTCACGCTGAGTACAGTTGGTCAATGGTTCTATGGTTTTAATTTCAATTAGCCTGAATGCCAGCGATAAATGAAGCTTAGATTCTCACACCAAAGTCGAAGAGCACTGAGAAATCCATGGCTTTCTCCTGCTCTTCTCTTGGGACAGTTTTTCGGGGAATGGAGCCATAGGGGAGGCCCATGAGAAGCTAAACACAGAGGAGGAAGCTGTTATGTGACACAAAACATACATGTATGTTTGATCAGTTGAACTAAAATGTGTGTTACGTGAACGGTCGTACCTCGGGCAGCACCACTAGACCAAACATGAAGCCAAACAGGACCAGATTCAGGCCATACATCCACCTCAGAAAAATAAAGTAGGACGCCACCGACGAGCCAAAGTGACCTGTGAGGGGCAACAGAGGACAAAACTTAGGAAAGAACAGAGGAAAAGGAAACATCCTCAAAGAAAGAGTTTCTATTTATCCAAAGCCATGTGGGTACTGACTTTCTACATCTTTTATCTTCCTCTCCCAGGGTATGCAGGCTGTTTTGAAGTTCTCAAAGTCACGTTTAAACTTGATAAGTTTCTGAAAAAGTAAAAGTTGCAATTTTCACAGTTCTGCATTCACAGCACCACCTTTAAGAAATCACACATTTTGTATCAACTACACCTGCATGGCAATCACACTGTGATGTTCTTAAGTTAACAGCTGCCAAGCTAAGCTAACATGGTGGCTAAATAGAAGTCTCTTTCATAGGACGGTTGCCTTGTATACGTTATTTTGTCTTTCTCATTTCATAGCTATGGATGATTGAATTAACAACTGTTATTGGTTTGTCGTTCTGTAGAATCTGTGCTTAGTCAGCAGCTTCTCTCAGTAGCCATGCAGTAGCACTGCTAAGCTAGGGGTTTGGATGTGACAGCTTGCAGGTTTAATCAGTGTCATCAGTGGAATTAAGACCTGGATTCTTGCAAATATTTGTGATGAGACAATTGCCAAGTTCTAAAAATGAAAAATATTGTCTGACGTCACAGGTCACGTGTTCCAGTGCGTTGTAGGCGAGTGCTAGCTTACAGAGATCTACATTACGGTGGTGGTGTCACGTGAAATGAAAAGGGTCTGTTATCTGAGCTCAAAAAAGTTACGAAATAAGCGCATTACCTTGGCCATCATGACTTTGTATGCGTAGAGCTTCCTGCCTTTTCCTTTGCCGAGAGCGCCTTCAAACTTTTCAACAAACTCCTGGGCCTCCCTGTTTGACCAATCACACACAAGAGGCGGCATCAACAATCGCCTTTGAATGAAATAAATAAAGTATAGCTAAAAGGTATAGGGCTTGAAAAAGAAACCCGTAAGGTCATTACGATACGGTAATGATGCGCTCTACTTAATCCAATTGAATGAATGCACAGGTTGAGGATCATTTACTGACAAATGATGAATCACATATGGAAAAAGCATTTACAGGAAACACACGGTAAGAGACGGGACGGCCAGCAGACATGCATTAAACAGTGTCAAGCTCATGAAAAAGTTAAGGTACCTTGCCTATCCTATTCCCGATTCTCTACCTTTGCTTACACTGATCTCGAGGAAACACACGCAAGGAAAATCACACACACGCAGGGCGACGTGCACTGCAGCCTTGGCTCTGGCAGGGCCGTTTTACCGTTTACAGTGATCTCACACTGAGGTGAGCTGAACTACCTCCCATGTCGGGTGAGCCTCTCGGACTTTAATGAGTCTATTCTGCATCTCAGAAACAAAGAAGTAAATTAAACCAAGCTCTACCAGGAGGAAAGGAATTGTTTACGGTCATCCCATGGCTGTGATGTCACTTTCAATGTTTTTGGTCCATGTGCAGCACTGAAAAGACGCTCTGTTCAGGACCTGATTTGGCTACTATGGAGGTATTGGTCGTCAAACTGTCTTGATTTTTGAAGCTGAATGTATTTATGTAATAATCTTAATGAACCAACGATTCATACTTCCCTCTTTGTGTTGAAGCAAAGTAGAGAAAGCAGTAAGAAAGAGCTGGATTACACACTTGAAACAACAACCAGCAAGCTTTAATAATGCATGATCAGCATCACATGTACATGACATGAGTGATGGTAACCAATAAGCAAAAACAAACAAGCAAAGTACAGGCGAGCGCAAACAAAATTTCACAATAAAAGCAAAGAGACCAAAAACACTGCAAGCAGCAACATCAGCATCAGATTCAGAGTGATGCCAGTTTGTTCTGGTTTCTGATTTTACTTGAGGTGCGTGAGTCTCCTTTTCATACGCCAGGGTTTGTTCCTTAATGTGGCGATCAGTTTCTTCTTCTCCTCTACCTCCTCCTTCAGGGCTGCCATCTCCCCCTCTGACAATGAGTCTTCGTCCTCGTCATTAGAGGAAGAGGAGCTGACAAAGGGAAAGAGCTGTCATGTGCCACAGATGGTCAAAATGTTACAGAGGCTGAGCGTAAACCTCAGAACACACGATACAGCAACAGCTTCCAAATCCACACAATCCACTCAATCCCAGCTCTTTAAAATGAACTGATGTATAGAATCTGAAAGACAGTGAATTATTCTTGCAGCTGAAATCGCTCGGTTTCTGGCATTTCGTGTTGAATTAGAGAATAAATATTCCTACGCTGAGATAGCTCGTGTCCATGTTAAAGTTACCGTGCATTGTTTATTTTCAGACAAATCAGTGGAAATTGTGTCATTGCTAGTGTTAGTTATCTAGCTTACTTGAATGGATTACATGATGAGGACAGACAAACATTGGGATGACCACATGTCCTCATTTTCAGGGGAAAACCATCAAAAACAGCACTGGAGTTGGAGCTGTCTGTGATTGTGATTGGTTTCAGCTTTGCGTGTTGCCCTCATTAATTAACTGTGAAAAAATGTTCATTTGCTGGGAACTGGTACATTCAGTTGCATTTACACTTCATATCAAGACGCCCGGTTATAATTTTTCTGTATATATCTCATTTTGTTGATTGCGACCCGGCATTTTTGTGGGTATGCGCAGACGCCAAATGAAGTCGGACTCTGCTGTGATTAACTGATGCAATGTGAAAACTTCTTGAGGGTTTCCATACAAACACGAGTGTAATCCTCTGTGACGTAAACAATAAACAGTCTGAGATCACATTGATGCCAAAAGGACCAAAACAGCGGGGACGCTAAAAGTACTGCTTGTATAAACAGGGTTTTAGCATCAGGTCCATGTCTAAACAAACGCCACAATAGATGCCAATGATACATAAATAATTCTAAAATCTATCGTTTTGAAGTATATTTAGACGATGGAGAAGTTGCATTGGAATACATCGGTAAATCTGTAGAAAGTAGAAGAGCATTGCTGATAGCACTTCACTGTTTACTGCTCAACAACAGATATCTGATGTGTGGCAAAATATCAGAAGTGGATCTCTCACGTAAATTTGTCCAGGTTTGAGAATATAGCTTTTCTAAATTTGAGTAAAAGGCAACAATGAAGCGTTTTATTTAGTAAGAGTTTTGTTCAGTAAAGTTGGTGATTGTGATTGTTTATCTCTGTGGCCTTTTCCCCCCAGGATACATATGGTTTACACAGGGGAAGGGAGATAACACTATAACTTTTCCAGGCAGGAGATTAAACACTTTAAAAACTGCTTGGAGAGGAAACTGGATTAGCAGTTGACTGGTTTCCTTTGTAATTTACAATAAGCTTCTAAATTGACACCTAGTGAGTAAAAATTCCAAAAAATATGGACCCTTCTTGGACAGGGATCTGCCCGAGCAGTATGAGTCTATATCTGGGATGCGACTAACCATTGAGATAGTTGCACTGTCGTAGGGCAGACTGGGCTATCTGACACGACAGATAACAAAGCCAAACGCATGACCAACGTAACACCTGAGTGACCTGATTGACTCTTACGACAAGCTGGATGCTAAGTGTTAATCTGACCTCTGAGCGGATGAGCTTGTGTTCCCGTTTGACCATTTTAAACACGCTGGATGGTCCAATCTCTGAGATAAATATGACATATTTGTCGCTAAGTCCCTGAACTGGGATCAAACTGTGCCATGCGTATCCGTGGAATTCATAAAACTCCCGCTATGATTCCTGTAATACTTCAATTACACCCTGTCTGAAGGAGTGATGCAGCCTTAGTCTAAAAGAATGTGTGTGTGTGTGTGTGATCATGTCTAAATTAGAAATAATCCCCGGCATCCAAAACTATAAAATTGAGATTATTGCATCTTAACGCAACTCATCTATATTAATTACGAAACTGGGTCAACCAATTGGAAAGCTAATTCAAATCAATAAATCTCACTTGAGTTAGGTGAAAATGGAGTCAGATAGTAGATAAGAGGAGGAGGATCTTCACGTTTGCTTTCACGTTTAAATAAGATGTTTATGAGTGGAAACCGAACCAGGGTTGTTTCACATTTCACAGTTTGTTAGCACATTAGCATGCAAGCTTCAATGCAAGTAAACCAGCTGCAAATGCCATATATTCAGGCGGACATGCGTTAAATCACGGTTTTGTTGATTGCGTGTCATCTTCCTGAATATGTGTCATTTAGGTTCCCATCAGCCCAGAGTCTGACCCATATGAGCCTCCTGCAGGAGGAGTGTGTGGAGCGTGCAGGTAAGTTCTCAGAGAATACTGCACCTGCTCAACTTCCCATTCTTCTTTTTCTTGTCCTTTTCTGCAGCCTTTTTGTCCTTCCCTCCTTTCCCCTTAGCCTGTCCCTTCTTCCCCTTGTTCTGCTCCTCTTTCTCCTTTTTGCTCACTGCTTGTCCTCCTTTCTTCTTCTTCCCTTTGTCCTCCTCGCTCTCCTCCTCGCTCTCCTCCTGAGCCTTTCTCTTGGCTTTCGAAGCTTTCGAAGCATTCTTCCTCACCCTCCTGTTTTTGTCCTCGTCGTCCTCGTCGCTGTCTTGGGCTTTGGCCTTCTTTCGTCCCTTCCTCCTGGGGGCCTCGTCCTCTTCGTCCTCGTCTTCCTCGCTGACCCGTTTGGCTTTGCGTTGGACCTTGGCGTTGGCTTTTCTGTTTTTAGTTCTGGCTCTGGCCTCCTCTATGACACAAATACAGTGTATACATTTTACATAAGCAGATTGACTTACAGGAGGGCAGCTCAACCAAACATTGATGAAATACAGAGAACTTTAACCCCTTAAACGCTGGTAAATTAACTGGCAGCTGAATACAATTTAAAGCAAACAGTTGCGGGTTATTTAAGGGACTTTAGGAAAATATAATGAGCCTTTTTATAGTAGTAACATAAAGTATAATGTGAAGAAAAAAAGCCAAAATTCATTCCATTTACAGAAATACTCACATTAATTAAAATTATCAATACCCTCAATTCGGCATCTTTGAAAGCATTGAGCATTTCACTAGGATTTAAATAAAACTTTGGGAGGATGGATGAATTGTTGAGTTTTAGATGTTAATTTATCTTTAAAAAATCAACTTTCAAAGATAACAGTTGGGTCAATTTCAGGAAAACATGTTTAAAATGATAAAGTTACATCTACTGGTATTTGCAATTGATGTTGTGTAATCATTGTTGAATATTTGATTGATGGTTTCAATTAACCGGTGATCAAACATAAATGAAATATGATATAATAAGTTATTTAAAGGGGAATGCAAGAATTTTCTGGACTTTAGAAATCACCATCCTCAGTTGTTCCTCCTTGCTTACACTCTAACGTAATGATGAAAAGGAGAGAGAGTTTGTGCTGACTCACCTTCACTGCCACTGTCTGACACAGCATCAACCTCCATCCCAACTGGAAAATGGGATTAAAAAAAAAACAAAACACCCCAAAATCCATGAAGTTACAATAAAAGGGTCAGGATGAAAAAATCTGGATAAATTTCTGAATAAAACAGAAAGGCTCTTACCATCCTCCACCTGGATTATAGACTCGTTTCTCCTTTTGGGCGGCATTCCTTCCCCTATGTGTGCTTCGATTACTTAATGGTCAGTTAGTCCTCTTCGGCTCACTGCGGCCTCTGTGTCCTCTCCATGCTGGCAGATCTTAAGAGTCTGAGAGGGAGCGGCAGATCCGCGTGTGAGGGTATCATGTCAAAATGCTGAGCTACGCACACACACACACACACTCTCACACACACACACACACACATTCACAACAACAACAACAACAGGTGCACTTACGTTCAGGCCGTTCAATGGGCTCCTTGACGACGGGGAGAGACAGTCCAGGCGATGATAATCTGAATCCCAGGGGAAGGAACGGGGATCTATCAGACAATGCGGGAGCACACAATGAGCTGTCAGTCAAAATGCTAATTGCTTTTTGAACGCAGCAACACGAGCACAGAGGCAGTCACATGATTTACTGTATTATGTATGTTTGTGCAAATTGCACTTCGAATAACATCTCCCATCCTCGTCGTGTGTGTGTGTGGAAAAGTTAAATTTGATCGTTTGACATTTGCCAACATTCGCCGCCGAGCCAGGAAACAAGACGTCAGAGAAAATACAGACATAAAGGCCACGTCACATTAAAGATGGATGAAAGCTTAAGTAACCCAGAGTGAAAAGTGAAACAAATTAGCACACGGGTACACTCAGCGGGTTTAGAGGTTGGGCCACGCGGTTTGTGGGAAGAAGTTAAAGATGGAGATCTTACTTACCGTCCATCTTTACAGAAACTGGACTTACAGAGCGTTTATTTACAGGGGAAAAGGTGAAATGTTTCCAGAAAAAATGGAAAATATCATCAGAATATTCTGGGGTTTTTTGTTACTTGTAATTTTCTACTGCTGCTAACTTGGCAAGTTAAAAGTCAATTGAACTTCTTGGAAACATAAAGGTAAAATAAATTCAAAAAAGTATAAAAATTCAGCTAATCAAAAAAACAAAAAACAGCCAAGAAAGCTAAATTGGTTCCTGAATGATTGATTCGTTCCAGGCAGGTGTGGCAATTACACACACCTGTGTCCAATTAAGCTGCAGCACATGGTCCCAAACACACACACACACACACACACACACACACACACACACACACACACAAAACTAACCCCCACTGCTACAGCTCAGTTTGTTCATTTAGTTTTGGGTTTTTTTAACCTAAAAAATGAATAATTGTGATGAACTGATGCGAAACACTCCTGTAAAGTAAATTAGCAATGTTGTCCCATGAGAGGACTTGGAGAGATGAAAATGTGAACCTGCGGACAGAGGGATGAGCCTTTTGAAGCATCAGACCACTGTCACTCTTGTTTTTTCCTGTGCGGTTATGTTCAAATGTCAGATCTGACTGTTTAAATAATGCAGGGGAACAGGAGAGGATAGCTGGGTTGCTATGCCGCTAACGCTGAGACGAACACACTTCTGAAGATTATATGAATTCTAGACACAAGGGATCCGCCTGAAAGACAAGATAATCCACGAAGAGGCCGTCAAATGTTCTCTAGTCTTCTTTCAACCCTTCAGTTATCCGTCCTCTTTGTTCTCTATCACCAGTAATATACCGTCCAGGCCCATGTATCCGTCTTCTTCTTCTCCATGGATGAGGAATCGTCCAACATTCTGATCTTGGCGTCGTTAAATCAGTGCTTGTGATACGTTCCTGTCTGCCTCCCGTCCTTCATTAAGAGTGGTGAACAAGAGATGCCCGTTCTTAGTGCCGCCGACATTGAGATATCCGGTAATGCGGAGCCCGCCATGGCTCAGTTTCCTGCCACATTGTACCGGCGTGGAGGGAGACTGGGAGGGAGCCAAAACACAACTCCAGAGGGAAGGCGAGATTACCTGGGGTAAAGAGGAGGAAGACAGATTATGACAGGATCACAGGGTCTACAACGTGAAGAGATACATCGGACACTTCACTTCCTGTCGCAGTCGTCATTTAATGATCCGATTGACAATCGGAGAATAAGGCCTAGGGGCTTACTTCAGCCTCTGGGTCTCAGATAACTGCCCAATGAATACTTAATGCTTACTTGCCATGAATTGATCATGAGCATCAATGGAACTGGATCTGATTGGCACTGTAATTTAATGTCAGGGGTATTATGAGCTTGTTGACTTGTTGTCTTCAATGATTCAGACAAATCCTCATTCCTCCATCATGACAGGAAAACTTTTAATGACACAGATCTGCAGTTTCAATGGAATCGGAGTGGTTGACATTTGGGCTGATTGGCATGTTACGCGATACAAGTCCGACCTACATTACAACGTGTTGAAGTTTAAGAGACCATATACAGTATGTTTTAAAGAATTTACAATGATGGATCTAATCTGAGTGTTTTTGCCATTTGGCGACAATTAAATTTGCCCATTTGATGACATCATTGGATGTCATCATAATAATCTGATTTCGGAGATCAATCAAAATATTAAATCTGTGTTCCACAGGGAGAGGGAGCTTTAGGTTAAGAGTGTAAATCCAACCAGGGACGAATGAGTGCTCCAATTAAGGCTAGCGGGCTGGGTTAAATGGCCTCCATGTCTAATGAATAGTTTAAAACTTTGGCCCGTTCACAGGCTCGGGGATAAAGTCAGTGTCAGAGTCTGACCCAACAGGAGACTTTATGTCTCTGTTTTTAAATGATTTAAAAGAGCAGATTTAAGTCATCAGACAGCCAAGGATCAACTGGAAATGAGGTCAAACAAAAAACGTTCATTTACGTGCATTTTGTACACGCAATGAACGAAAAGCAGAAAACTAAACAACGATTCCATTTGGTGATTTATTGATGTGTTTTGGTTAAAAGACAGAACTATTGAACTCTAATGAAAGTCTGCAAATTGCAGCCTAATTCATGTTTGCAATCCCAATCTGCACTGCAAATATAGGACTAAATGTGATTTATCATGTATGGAAAACTGTTTGTTAAAGGATGACGGAGTGAGAAAAATGAGATTTCAATTAAAACAAAACCTTGAACGTGTCCGATCCATTTGTTACGGAGAAAACAACTTCACAACTCTCGTCAGTCTTCATCATGACACTAACGAGGATCAGCTGTGTGTTGCCTTTTGTCTGTTGAATCATTTGGAGACAGACAAATTTGTCTTTTTACGGCATCACAGAGTTCAACCTTCAACTGAAATGTTCACCGAAGACGAGCTCCTCCACCTACTGTCCATGCTGTCACGATTAAAGCATAAAATCTGATTTTCTTACACTCTGCGTTCATGTTTTGTTCCCTATGATTCTACTACATATTTGAAGTGATTGATTATTTGTGTAGATGTGTTTTAACCCCGGTTCTTACTGAGTCTCATGTTTGAATCTCTATGTTCACGCATGAATCAAAGTAAAATGCACACACTGCATTTGCATTTATAAAACATGTTTTGTTTTTTTAAAATCAGCTCTAAAGCCTCAAGGAACATGTCCTCATTGCGCCCCGTTCCCAGCATGCATCTGTATTTGGCTTCTCAGCCCTTCGGTCTCCTTTCCGTTGCTGGCCAGTCTCCTGCCCTTAGTCCCTCTGCAGGCTCGGCACCCTGTACATCCTGGGCTCAGTTTGCTGAGAGAAACCAGGCAGGTATCCAGGAGTCCCAGGGTTGCCATGGTGATATGTCCTGGGGACAGGGGCTCTTGTCGCTGGGAGCCGCTTTGCTTGGTGTCTAGCAGGGAGGCGTTCGATGTTACCATGACTCTGCTCCTGGGTGTTGTGGGTCTCTAATTTCTCTGCAGAAGGAGCAGGTAAGGAGGAATTTAGGGAGGCTGGGGGGAGGGGGATGGATGAGACAGGTAATTAGCTTGCCTGAAATAAAATCTCTGGGCAACAACTCTAACTCTCCAGCAGAAACCAATGAGTGCCAGTGTGTGTGTGTGTGTGCACTTCTTTTATTGTTGAGGCATTAACTTGTGAGCCCAGTGCCAAGATGTTCATAATTCATTTCTTTGGCTATTAAATGTCTCTTGTTTTCCCTCAGTGAGATCATTTTGTGGTTTTTTTGTCCACCCTCTCACCCTGCGATGACGCGTTGTTGTTCCTCTGTAGCTCTGAAGTCTGCGTTGCTGCTTTTCTGGCCTCCTCCAGATCCATCGCGGCCTTCAGTGCTGCTTTTTTGTTCTTCTTCTTGTTTTCCTCATTTTGCTTGGAAGACAGACACAAGTTATTACACAAAAATGTAGTTATGGAAAATGTTGAAATGGTACACTTCTAGCTAACAAAAGAGGATCACAGAACAAGTGGAACAACTAGAAACACATGAGCCAGACATGCAACGTTCCAGGCACTACTTTTTACTTCAACAATGTAAAAAAACTCTCCCTGATGCAGTTATTAATGACTGATTGCTTAAGATCTGATAATAAACTGTATCTATAAGGGCTAAAATTGTAGGATGAGTTAATTGAATGATTTTTTTTTCATAGGGTTAGGGTTAGGGTTAGGGTTGTTCTGGAATGCAGGGAACAGACATACTCTTACTCTGCTGCCCTCTTGTGGTGTGATGAAATTAATACAACTAATACACGCTAAGGTTGCCAGATAGCAGCTAATAAGTGGGTGGACATACAATAAGGAATATCTAAAAGTCCAAAATGCTCATAGGGGTGAGAATCAGAAAACATAGTTAAAAATGAAAAAGAAGTTGAAAATGAAAAAAAGATGAAAATGAAAATATTTCTTCCAGTGCATCAAAATCTCACTCAATGTAGGGAAGAAAAGGCATGTCCTGGTTACCGTTTGTAGCTTCCTCTTTAGTTCCACATTGGCCTCTTTGAAACTTTTGGATGTGGAGTGCAAATAATAAATCGCCAACCTAAGAGGTCAAATAAATATTACTTCTATTATTAACCATGTGCTTCCTTTCTTCAAAGTGCTGTTGTGTCAAATGTTTATTTTTATTTTCTGTACTTCTGGGAAGGTTTAAGTGATAATCCATATCTTATCTTAGGCAACAATCTTACATGGTGTACATTTTTGTCGTAAATTTTTAAGATAAGATGTCAGAAAGGAAAACATGCAAAACTAAGGATTATCACTTAAAGTTATCTCCTATAACAACATGAATAAGTTGTAAATTAACGCCAAGTGTCTGCTGACTCACACCATGAGCAATATGAAGGGCAGCACCAGTCCAGGGTTTGAGGCATAGCTGAAGACTTTACCAAACCAGGCCGGGAAGTCGGACTCCAGCGTCTCTTGGATTACGTCAAACATGCGATTCTTCCCACTAAGAGAGTGACAGCGACACCATCAAACTAATCCGACCGTAAATCTCTAGACGTCAGGTTGCCTCACCCTACGTTACCGCATTACCTGAATGGTCCACAGTCAAAGGAGGGGGGGATGGTGACGATGGTGAAGATGGCAGGCAGGGTGGACAGGAAGAGGATGACCAACAGCATGGCCATGTAGAAGTTGTTGGACCCAGAGGCCTTGAAGACTCTCTCCTGTGGAACGTTACAGCACATGACGGCCCAGCACTGCAGGTACATGGACACGTGGAGCCGGAGCACGTTCAGCGCGGGCAGGCAGGGGGCGTAGAATGCACCCATCCTGGAAAAAAAGGATGTCTTTATATACTGTAACTTTCATGTAGGTGATCTACTTTGGAATGCTGTAATGTGCAAAAAACTGCTGTGCACATTGAGTGAAAACAGGATAGGAACTTTCTGACTGAAATGGTAAAACTATAATACTATAAAAAGGAGAGAAAATGACAAAAAGCTTAATATGTTCCACATCAAACGTTTGTCTCCTACCAAATCATTCCTTGATTGAAGATCAGGCCGAGCACATTCCCACTGACATCAAACTCAGAGTAAGATGGCTTTCATGAAAGAGAAAAGGAAGAAAAAACTCAATATGACTAATTTTATTAATATGCAAATGTGGAGGAACAAAATACATATCTGTATAAATAAATAAGTGATCCATTGTATTTTGAATTAAATTAATAAATAATTCACTGATTGTGATCTCGTTTATATCTTTGAGTCATTTGGTCCTCGGTAGAATATTCTCTAAAAATAGATTTAGAAAATAGATGACTCACAAATCCAGCCTCCAGGTCCCAGCACCAGCAGTAGTTGAGAAACCGAACAAGCACAGCTCTGAGGAAATCACCAATCAGCAAGGTGATATAGGTTGTCATGGTATCGGAGATGATGAGCCGCACAAACTCCTAAAAATATAAAGGCTGATATGAACGTTTTCTTACACATATTTGATGCTTCATCCAAAATGCGGTCAGTAATGAGGAAATTATTGCTGAGATGGAAAAGTAGTTTGAGGTATACACACTTATACATGGATACACACACATACACACACACACGGACCTGTCCCACCATCGTCTCCCAGCAGGGCCCTCTGGGAACGTCAGCAGGTTGGATGTTGATGGGTGGAGCTGTGCTGTTTTCAGATACTGTGCCGTTATAAAGACTGGCCTCCCACATGGTCATATTAGTCTTCACCACCTCTTCCTCTTTCCTCTGACACACACATGCACATTTTCTTGTTAATTTTACCGTGTTTAAATAGAAAGGACACTGACGTGCGTCGTTTCTCACTTTGAGGTTGATGGCATCCATGAGTGCGATGATGAAGGTGTAAAGGTTTCCCAGGAAGAGGGCGAAGATCCGCCCCAGCTGCCACTGCAGGGCCACACGGGGGTGATAGTTCTCCAAGGTGCTGATGACGTCAAACAGCATGGGGCAGAACATCCCCAGTAGTGACATCACCATGTTCACCTAGGAACTACCGTCATTTAGACATTTCATACGCGTCACGGAAACATTTTTCACTGTTAGATGTGCGATTCTTCGTTATCAAACATGGAGATCCACAAATAATAAAACTATTCAAACTTCAAACTTCAAACTGGCCCGGGAGGCTTTCATGATTTCTACCTCGTTCCTCTCCCACCAGGTGTGATTCTCCAGTCCGTCCAGGGCGAACTTCTGAGAGCGACGCACGACAAAGTAGATGAGGTATCCACTTCCTGCTAAGCAACACATGACCAGGAAATTGGCCAGCACGCGCAGGAAACGGGTCAGGTGGATATTGTCATCCTTCCTGCTCTCTTGCTCCTCTAAGATGGCTTCCTATGAAGAAGAGAAGGAAAAAATGTGTGAGGAAATACGTGACAAATAGACAGTATGTAGTATAATTATTATTAACCTTGAAGCTGGTGGTAATTGAAGCAAACTTATTATCTGCTGTCTCAGCATTTCCTATCAGGTAATCCCAGCTGGTGAACATCTTCCAGCTGAAATTGAAGCAGTTGTCTTCTCCCACCCCGGACTCGTTGGCATTCCGGGCCATCCTTTGATTTCAAATAAAACTGTTCAATACAACTTGATGATATTAATCAATACACTCAACCATAAATGGGCGTTGGCTCTTACGTTCTTATGACCACCATGTAGCTGTAGGCCACTGTTCCCACGCCAACCAGGAAGTAAGACAGAGGCATACGGAACTTGAGCCAACCAATGGCACGCTGGTTGTTGTAGAAACCGTAGAAGAGCACCGAATACTGAGCGTAACCCTGGAGATTTAAAAATTCAGCGGAGGTTATTTGCACGGAAATTACAAATTTTTGCACAATTTATTATTTTTTTTTTAACAAATAAGGAGAGTGTGATGTTGACCCCAAAGTCCCATAAGACAGCAAAGTCCATGGCGGTGGCCTCCTCGGCTCGGGGGACAGTCTTTCTGGGGATGCTGCCGTAAGGTCGGCCCATTAATGCCTGTTAGGGAGAGTGGGGGAGAGCAAAAACGTGCAACAGTTTTCCTCTCAGTGATGACATAAGAACACCGCCCCCTCCCACACACAGAAGTATTGATCAGACAGCATCAGGTTGATTGATGTTTTGGTATCAAAATTGGATGGATCACGTCTAACCAGTCCACCAAGTTTCACTGAAATCCATCGGTACCCTTTTGAGATATTGGTCTGTAATACAGACAGACAGGCAAACATGGCTGAAAGCATAACCTCAATGAAGGTAATGAGGATATAAGTCCAGTAATATATCAGATAATATATCATTTTGATCTATTGATCGTCACAAACCTCCGGCACCATAACGAGGCCAAATGTCAGACCGAACAAGATCATGTTGATGCCGTACATCCACCTCAGGAAGATGAAGTAGGAAGCAACCGAGGAGCCGAAATGACCTGACAGGCCAAGAGAATAAATGTAAAAAAAAATATGACAAATATCTGCAAAACAAGTGGCATGAAAACCGGATGTGAAACCTGATCTAATCTGAATCAATCATCCCAAACCTACTTTCAATCTCTTTGATTTTCATCTCCCACGGAATGCAGGCAGTTCTGAAGTTTTCCAAGTCCCTCTTGAACTTCATTAATTTCTAAAACACGCAGACAAACACAAAAATAAAGAGAATAAATAAACACAACATACTTTTTGACTTCATTTGTGTATTTCTGAGTGATTTGGTACCTTAACCATCATGACTTTGTATGCGTAGAGTTTCCTGCCTTTCCCTTTCCCCAGAGCTCCCTCATATTTCTCTACAAAGAGCTGGGACTCCCTACGGCAAACATCGTCATTCAGAAACGACCTTCGTCACATTGAGAAGACACAGAAAAACGATGGTGGATAAATGTACCGTAAGGTGGAGAGTTTCTTCCTCATCGGCCAGGGTTTTCCCCTCAGGGCCTGGATCAGCTTCTTCCTTTCATCCACCGCTTCCTTCAGTTTCTCCAGCTCCTCCGGTGTCAGAGATTCAGGCCTCAATTCTTTCTCTTCCTCCTCCTCATCCTGCTCTCCCTCGTTGGCCTCCTCCTCCTCCTCCTCCTCCTCACTTGTCTCCTGCTCTGTGCTGAGACATCAGACAGTGATGTGTTTATTGTCACTTTATAAAAGGGGGATGGGAGGATGTGCTTACCTGGTCTGAAGGATTATCTTCTGCTTTTTCTTTTTCTTTGTGTCATCTGTTTTCTCCTTCATCACATGGTCACCCCCTTCCTCCTCTTTTTTGGCACTTCCCTGTTTCTTTTTTCCTTTGGCGTATCCCTCCTCAGCATCTCTGTGCTGTGGCTCCATTTTCCGTGTTTTCCCATTTTTCCCATTCTTCCTCGTTTTGGCTTCCCCGCTGCTCTTCACTTTAGTCGGCTCTTCCTCCTTCTCATCGTCATCATCCCTTTTTCTTCTTCGTCTTTTCTTCCTTTCTCCACTCTCAGCTCTCTCCTGTGATTCCTCTCTACTTTTCTTATGTTTAGAAGCTCTCTTTTTTCTTTTCTTTCTGTCCCTTCCCTTTCGGCTGTGTTTCTCCTCATGTTTCCTGTGAGAGGTGGAGGCTTCGTCCTCATCCCCTGTGGGTGGTGAATAAGAAACACACGGACGAGTCACAACTGGACAAATTTCTTCATTTTTCTATCCTAAAGTTCGTCATTGCTCAGTCTGGATGAATGGATGATGAAATAAGTAATCACAACAACAGTTACGGACACAAAGCGCACATTACTCGGGTGACTCAACTCTCTAATAAATGTTGTTTTTTTTTATGTCTTTGTAAAATTCTTTATAGTCACCTCACCTTTGGAAAATAACAGACATTATGACTAATGATCAATGGAATGACGTTGGTTCCCCTCACCTGTAAATTCCAGGACAATGTCAGCTAGGACAAGAGAAGGAAAACATTCGTCTTAATTTAACTTACCAGAAAAAAACACTGCTTTTTAAATATCTTACTATTATTCACTATTACTATTTACTATTATTACTATCCTGTTAACTTAAGATTAACATTTATATTTGGTACTTTTGAAAACATTGGGCTTTTCGCTATATATTGAAGTAAAACTTCATAAGATATAATGGTGATTACCTCTCTTACCATAAAATACATATAAATATAGATTTTGTTGTTTAATTCCCTCCTGTCTTCCATCCCGTGAGCCCATCCGAATAAATCCGGTGCATTTTTGATCAGAATACTGACCCCATTCACTGCTACTGCTTAATCCTTCCTTTTGTCTACCTGGCACTATTATTCTGCACAGGAGGATAAAGTGGAAAACAAAGAGGACCATTGACAGATTGAACAGATATTTATGGACTGTCAGTCCTTTGATGTGTGTCCTGAGTGTAACCGGAGTGGCCGGCACATGGGCCATTATGGCTGTGTGCAGCAGAGGGGCAAAAAAGAGGCAAACAACGGCCTAATGAAGGGAGACAGGTGACTAAGCTGGTCAGGAGGGGGAGACAGTTTAGGGCCAGAGGCCAGCACCCGTGGGTCACACACTATGGGTGCAAGAAAATATTTGGTCAGGGTCTTGTTTTTGTTCTGGAGAACCGAGTGACCGTGAGAGCATTTGGTCCAGGTTTTGTCCAAGATCAGCAGGACAAGCAAAACTATATCACAAGAGAGTAATGCATAAGAATTAATATATAGAGTTCAAAGACTCAAGTTTTCTTAAAATACTAAAATTTTCAACAAAATCACATTTTCAGCAAAATCCATTTAAAGTCAAACAAACCCACTCACTTATCCATCTTCTGTCTAATCCATCACACCAGGCCAGAACCAGAAAAACAGCGCAGGTTTAGAAATGTAAAGATGCAAAATCTTACTGTCGTTGTCCGAGGTGATCAGATTGTCAAGTGGCATCTTCCTCTCATTTTCCGGAATCCTCCAAAAGAGCTGACCCGGGATCCAGTGAGCTCACTTTGTGCATGAGTCTCTCTGCTGCTACCTCTTTACAGCGAGGGTGTACCTTATTCGAACCCACATAATCACATGGGTGTGTGTGTGTGTTTGTGTGTGTGTATGTGCAGGGGCTCCTGTCTGATGATAACTTGCATGAGAAGTTTATTTTTTCTTCGCCACCCATCGACCCGAAACACGGACAATGACAGCATGGAAACCCTAGAGCTGGGCAATTTCACTACCAATCAATAATTCAAAAGTTATGACTGCCTTTATACAGCTGTGTGTGTGTTTCTGAAAGTTTGTGAGTGTGTGTGTGTGTGTGTGTGTGTGTGTGTGTGTGTGTGTACCTATGACAAAAACATTTGTGTTATGAGAGCAGTGGGCCTCATAATGGATGCTGGCTCTTAGGGCATTTGGGTTTTTTTTTTACTGAAAAACATCAACAAAATCTCTTTCATTTCAGCTACTCAGCTTCTTCTATATTTTCATTTTCTGACAAACATTTTTCACCTTAGAATTTTCTGTCATTATGTTTAATTCTATAAAATCATCGGCAGCAGAGCTCTGGGGTTCATTTTCTCATTTTGTTTGCTGTGAGATGTAGCACGCGTCAGACAGCGGAGTGGAGGGAACTGTGCTTTTTCACTCATTCTAACGTGAAAGCAAACTTAGAAGATTTCAGAATAGCTGCAGAATTACGCTGTCGCTTTTCATGAATTTCCTTCCATCCTCACAGACGGTAACCTGTAGGGGGCACTGCGGCTCCGCACTGAGGTGTAGCTACGCTCTGCAGGGAGTGTCGGCTTTGCCTTAGAGGCCCCTGTGTATTCGTATGTGTGCACATGTGGAGAAGTTCCAAAACATCAGGCACTTGTGTGCATGTGCATGTGACCGTGCAGAGGGGGAGGAGAGCACGAGACGTATGGATCGGCTTTCCAAAGCTAAACTTAGCGGCGGCTACGAGGGAGTCCATGAACAGAAAGGTGAGAGAGGTCGTGGTATGTGAAGCAACAACCTCTGCAACCCACGGCAGCCACTCACATCTAGAATTTTAATGTGCCGAGAGTCAGCAAAACAAACTACAACAACCATTACTGCTCAGATGCCTCGGGGAACGAGGTAAACAGACTGTGGGAAGCTTTGTCTGCCTCCATGTTTGACTCGGTTACAGGGATAAAAAGTTGCCCCAGTTGGGATTAAATATTTGGTATTGACTGATTATTGACAGAGGCGGCACAGTATTTTATTATAACAGCAACAAAATATATGACGATAAGGAGTGTGTAGCAGGAGTTGCAGACCGGTGGACACGTACAGCACATGAAGGTGAGATACTCCATATGCATTGGTACTGATTGATACTTTCAGCGTTTTTAACTGATGGATTTTAAAGTGGAATATGTGCAGAAGGAAGGGAGGAAATTATTTTAATTGATAGATTTGTGGAAAGTATGGAACAGAATGACAACTAGTTGTCTGTCCTCTCTTTGTATTTAACTGAAGACGTGTTTGTCCTGTCTTTGTACTTGATTTAAGACCTGTCTATCTTGACTTGACTTGATCCTTGACGTTTTGACTTGCTGATCATGACTGGTCTTGACTTCAGTTACCTGTCTTGAGACTTGTCTGTCATGACTTGGGCTTGACATGGGACTTGACTTAAGACTAGTCTCTCTTAAGTCGATCCCTGTCTTTAAACTTGCCTGTCTTGAACTGGGATTTAATGTAGGATTCTGCTGTCTTCACTTTAGACTTCATTTAGGACATGCATGCTTTGACTTGGTACTTGTATGTCTTGTCTTACAACTTGTCTCCAGACTTGAATTAAGACTCTCCTGTGTTGACTGGGGACTTGTTGCCATGACCTGAAACATACTTTACATGTGATTCACAGTGAGGTACACTTTGTGAGGCCATGTGTTTGCATACATGTGAGATGAGCTTATCTTGAAACTGTCCTGGACAGTGAGACGAGTAAGACCTGCATACTGTCTGTCTGTACTGTATGAGTCAACCTGAGATCATCTTTCTGTCGCAAGTGTCTGTGTTCCTCACAGTATACAAGTACGGGTCCAAGAAGAAAGACAAGACTCCGAGGAAATCTATCAGCTACACTCTGTCTGACCCCAAACAAGATAATACACGAAAACGTGTTTTTTACTTCAAGCAAGAACTGACAGATAACTTCTGAATATAGCACCAATATGGCTCTAACTAACTCTCATGTACTTGAGGGATTTTATGAAAAGCAGCAAACTACCCAGCTTGGCGAAAACCGCAATATTCAAATATTTGTGGAATTGAATTTTGTAAGACTTTGAAAAGATTCCCTTTGTGTGCTGTTCATCGTAGTGTCACATGGCAGGGCTACAGTAAATGCACAAATGTAAACCTGATTGTGGCTTTTCCTACAGAGTGAACTTTGTACAGCAATACACACACCTTCAGCTGCACAACTGTTGACACCAAATGTGAAGCAGCAGGGAGTTTTGGCCCAGAGGACAAAACTCTCAGCTGTTTTTGTCCGAGAGAGAGAGAGAGCGAGAGAGAGAGAGAGCGAGAGAGAGAGAGACCAAAAACAAAAGTTTAAAGCCCACTGAATCCCATGGGATGCCTTGTTAACCTTGATTATAGAAAGTTGAAGTTCCATGTGTAATATGGGGAAATCCAACATTAGAAATCACACAGGACCATACATGCATAGTTTGAAAACATTTGCAGTCTTTCCTCCAGCGAGCAGCCCCCTCACAGCTCTCCTTTGCACAACGATGAAGTTTTTTTTCCTCTTCTTGTTTTTCTTTCACTAAATTCCTTTTTCCTGTTTCTGGGAGGGGATTTGTCTGTTGCCCCAGTATGGAAGCAGAGGAAGAAAGAGCCATTTTCAGGGAGGAAACTTCTGTTCGCAAAAAAAAAAAAAAAAACAACAGAGAAAAAAAAACAGAAGAGAAAGATGGTTTTGTAAGTAGAGACACACTTTGAAAGTAGATGTAGAAATAGAGGACAAAGCAGAGGTGGATTCACGGCACAACTTTGAGAGACTGTGTAGGTTTCAGATTCAGACAGAAAAGGGTATTTTGTTTGTGTCAGTGTTTGTGTGAGAAAGAGAGAGAGAGAGAGAGAGAGAGGGAACCTCCATATCCTATATGTGTGTGAGTCCACGCTACAGACAGGGACAGAGCATGGTAAGTATGCCTGAGTAATACGACGTCATCAAGTATGGGAAGGACCCTGTGGGCTTGTGGGTGTTTTTAGGGGCGGTACTTGGCTGCAGCGATTGACAGATTAGAGTTTAGAGGCGTGGCTTGTTTGTGCAGACAAGTAAGCACGTGGCCAGGCCCGTCTGCACGAGGGAGCAGCAACAAAGACCAACCAGTATTGGGAAGAGAACAGAACACAGGACATCTGCTGCATACACATGCACATACACCCCCTCTGGTTCACACACGCTCACTCACATGCAGGAGTTCACAGTTGTTCAGACACACAGTACAACACTCCAGTATATCAGCTGAAGAGGCCAAACCCATCTAAACGTGAGCAACACAAACACATTGTTGTATGTAAATGAGTCGCTTCTCTGGGTTCTTCCCCAAACCTTCCACAGAGTCGAAGCGCATTTACACACACAGCATGACATTCCGACAAGTATCCTGATACCAATGGAGGGTGAGGTTTGAGTGTATTAAGAAGGGTGGAGAGAGG
>OMNV01015017.1:5084-64487 GCA_900303265.1 Brotula barbata
TAACTGCGAAACCTTGTGCCAAGGCCCGTAAAGGGAATAAAATGTATATAACGACAGAGGTGAGTAAGGCGTCAAGAAAATTATTCTGGCCAAAGTAACATTTTTAATAAATAACAGCAACAACACTGAGGTAACAGGAGTGACATCATTAACCTAACCTTCGCTCCTTTCAGGTTTAGAGAGTTGTGTGTGCAGTGTTCGATAATGACTTTTATTCTTTGCTTTTATAATATTAGAATAATTCAACAATGTCAAATGTATCAAGATGTATTCTGGTGAAATTTGTATAAAATGGTACCCGGCACATCACATCACATTATAAATAAAGAGAATTGTAGGGGAAATTAACAAAATGCCATAGTTTAAAAAAACAAGGGTTGCTACAGTGGATTTGAGTATTTTTTTTTTTTCTACGTGGCATGCTCACTTGTCAATGAGTTCCTGATGTGAGAGGGATGTTAAATATATTCAAAATCCTTAAAATAACCCTGAATGGTTTGCCCCAGGGTGCACACAATAACCTCTTAATTTACCACTGTTTAAGAAGTTAAAGTTTGAATCCTGGATACACCATATGTACAGACAAAACCGATAAAGCCAACGATATATGGATTGGAGTAACATATTTAACCCAATGGAAACAACAAAAGTCAGCAAATGAGACTTGAAGACCTGAGAAAGTCAAATCAGACTTTAAATGTGCTCTTATAATCAAACACGTCTTATCAAACATGGCCAAAATTAATTTTATTGAAAGATTACTCTCGTTTATGTGAATATCTTACTGTATTAACACAAATGTAATCTAAAATAAAACAATTAATAGGGGAAAAGACTTGTATGTTTGTGTAATTAACGTTTGTGCGTCCACCATGGCTAAAGCTGAGCGTTTACCGCCATCGTGTGGTAAAATACCGCTACTGCAGTCTGAAATAGGTGTTTACTGTTGCGTGGTAACAGCATCGAAACTCCTCCGGGTATTTAGATTAGTATCGTTAGTCCTGTTTTTTATTAGTTTTGTTTCCGAACATGAATGCCGATCAGAAACGAGAAAAGTCTCCACTGAATCGGGTTCACCAGGACGCCATTCGGTCAGAAATGATCCGGAAACTGGAAAGAAACCAGGAACTCTACACGGGTTTCTTCATCAACCCGAAGAAGAAACGTGAGTGTGACCACTGCCTACCAACAAAACATCCAGTGGAATATTAATCTGTAATATAATTTACAATTAAGACGGATGGTTCATAGAGATTGGGACATATTGATCTGGAGGAAAATGACGGTAAATAAACGCTAATCCCTAATGTAAGGTCCATATTGGTTTATCAATATTTATTGTCTGACTGATCGGAACTGTGACGGATCAGATCACGCGAATAATTATCTAATTAATTAACCAGCCAAAATGTAAAGTATCAAAGAAAAAAAAGGCCTACTAACTCCTCTCATTTCTTTACGATGTGTGTCCACGTTTGTGTGTGTTTCTTCCACATTTTAGTAGATTTAATTCCAGACAAGCCCATGTCCAAAAAGAAGGAACTAACATTTGAGAAAGACTGTAAGTATCCATTATTTTTTTTAACCAGAGAAACACATACTACTCTGCATACATTATTTTTAACGCCCAAATATCACAGGGGGGTTAGAGTGCTGGATATCCCAGCATGCACTTGGTAGAAAGCAGGGGAGAACTCTCACAGCAGATAGTCAATATAGATATAGGTCCTACATTTATTTTCAAAGTAAATTCCAAAACAATATCATGATTGTCCAAAAAAGGCTAAAAGACTAAACATTTGGCTCCAGCTGTTCATGATCACAGGGGGGTTCCACAAAGGATCAAATGCTTAAAGAAATAATTGAATTATAATTATTATAATATGATGTAATTATAATGAGATGCCATCTGCTTAACTGGTGATGAAATGAATTTTCCTTTTTCCCAGCCGACTTCATCCAGGCCTACCAAAAGGCTCGGCAGGAACCCACAAAGAAATACTCACGGCCTCAGACGGAGAGCCAGGAAATAGGATGGGTGTCGAGACCACTGGTGAGGAAATCACTGTGTCATGTCATTTATAAGAATATTTATCAGTCATAGAAGTGAAACATAGTCAAAATGACACTGTCTATTATTTCCTTTAATATTACCTTTATTTGTTTTCTAATGGAAGGGATGAGACTGTGCTGAAGTTTAGCACTGCTGCCTCAAAGTTGACGCTGGCACCCCCTGGTGGACGACTGATTATATGCCTAAAAAAAAGTAAACTCCAATACTGACAATATATGAAACAAATGGGTCAAATGAGTCTATTAACACTACCAAACATTCATTATATATATATATAAGAAAAGCGTAGTAAAGGGACTCACCAAAAATGTAGGCTACTTGCAGAGATTCGCGTACAAACAGCGTTTCAGATGTGTTAACGTGTTAAACCTTGACTGAAATACACTTTTATGTGTTGTCATCTGTGACTACATATCAAAAATCAAACAAGAAGGACCCATAGGAGTCAGAGTGGACAACGTTTTGTGTTTTCCAGATCCTCTCCGATCGCAGTGATAGGAGACTCCATTTCAACAGACAAGGCACAGAAGTGACTAAACATGCAGAAATCGTCATCCGCTCCGGTCTAAAACTGTGAAGGCTTTGGAAGGAATGTACAGCGAAAGAATTGGTTGTTTTAATAAATCTACTGGTCTTGCACGGTAACCGAATGTGAAGTCATTTTGTGCATCGTTAAAGTGTATTTTGTTACTGGATTACAAGTAGGCTATACAAAACCATGGTATTGTGTAAATCCTAATCCTCTGATAATCCTCTGGCATCACTCCACATCATCTTGACAATTTGGGAAATTTTCTACGCAAACTTACACAAAGCAGGCCTTTGAGGCAGCCAGAGGGAGGAGACAAGAATACTGCTTTGTGATTGGCTGAGCAGGCCTGCGTCATGAACAACACAACCAGCGATTGGCTGAATAAAGACAAGGTTGGCTGAAAGCGATGAGGCGGCGCCGAAGCTTTTCACCAAGGTCAAAATGACTTTGTGAGATGTACAGGAAAGAAAAATAAAGATTTATGGGAGGACAAACAAAAAAATGATGAAGGCTTTTCAAAAAGGTTGCTGAAAATGTGAGTGCGTGGGTAAGAGGAGACAAATCCCAGGGATTCTGGGTCTTATTGTAACTCAGCCTGTGTGTTATTATTGTGGGATCATCATAGGATTAAAACCCCCAAAAAAATCTCCATATTACAACTTTTAAGTCATCAAAAACGGTGTTCTTCTTGTTTTTCAGACCTCAGTTTCCCATCAGAAACAGCGAGGTTTTCAGATTTCACATGGCCTCTTTTGTGGCTGTGTCTAATGTATGGATTTTGCAGTTTTGGGGTGGATAATGAAACCAAATGAAAAGTATAACAAGCAATGATTTAGGAGTCAACAATAAATCTCAGGCCTTTAAAATAAAGTAAGCAGTCGGTTGGTCATGAAAATATGATTGGAGGAGTGTATCTTTCCTCCAAAAGTTACCCAGCCAACAGAATCGTCTACACGGGGCGCCCATCCCAGAAACATGTGCCACCCTGCCCCCTTTCACAAAAAGTTTCACTTGGCCTGAGTCCCTCCATAAACAAAGGAGATGGTTTTAGTGTTATCCCTCTGTGTACTGTACACAGTATAGGTTATCAATAATGATACTGTCATATGTACCCATGGGGATCATTTACCCATTCACAGCAGCAATGTGGAACATGAATCACTGACAAAAACAACATGTGTCTGTAACGGAATCGTAAATCTCCCCACCCAGAAATTTGGAGTTGTTACGTAATGTTGCTCCAATACGGACAAAACTTCAGATCAAACTGCTTCAGAGTCCGCCGATTGAAAGTGGCCCATTTAGTTCAGTGTTTTTTAACCAGTAAATAAAGGATAAAAGATTCTCCCACAAGACCTTACCAAGTACGTGCGACCTGATTTGATCTCATACCATCACGGTGAGCTGTGAGAGATGCTTTGTGCCAGCATAATGAGTAATCCGATCAGATACCTCTCACATTCTATCTTATGGTTTCCTTCAAAGGGGACTGAAACTGTTAGTGTCGCCCTTTTTCTGAATATGATCTGAATGACTTCACTCAGAACCGTACCCAATATTGAGGTTTCTTTTTGACATTTCTACTTTAATGGAGTAATACCTGCAGCAGGGCCTGCAGGTGAAGAGCGGTGGATGACAGCAGGTTTCTCAGCTGGAACCTCCCATTGCATCCCATTATATCTCGGGACTAATTGTGGCCACTCAGATCATCGCATTGTGGCTTAGGTCACAAACTAAACCCAATACAGCTCAATAAACCAAATAGAAAATGGATTTAATGACATAATTTAAAAATATGTTCAATTAGGAATGATTGGATGAATATAAATTGATGTATGAATGTAAATTTTTCTCCCAAACAGTGTTGTCTGGGTTTATGCTAGAAAATGTGTTTTATACTGACAAAGATAGAAACTGATGAACAAACAAAAATTAAGAAAATAACTGAACGAAAGAATGGGAAAAATGAAAGCCGGAAGAAAGAACATGAAACTGATGAAAATATGATGAAAATGATTGAATAAATTGATTTGATGAAAGGATGAAAAGGAGAGAACAAAGCAGGGGAGAAAGAAAAGGAAATAATGGAGAAAATAATGGAAGATGTCGAAAACGAACAGGAGATGGAGATCGCTGAATGCTGAATCACTGATGGATGAGACCAGTTTATCCTCAGGACTGACATTGTTTTGTCCCCCATTTGTCCCTGGGGGGTACAGGATCCACGGCATCGATGACCTACGGTAGATAAAAATAACCCACCTTTGAATGAAATATTTGCTTTGCTGATGCTGATGATCCGACATCTTGGCCTTTTTGCAGGCATGTGGCCCAATGGCATCTATTCCAGGGTGTGATGATTCTCCACATATGCTGATATGCTGCCCATACTGAAGCTATTTGAATGGGGATGACATCTGGATGACCTTCATGGATTTACTTTGATGGCCTTGATGGGTTAAGTAAAATGAACAATAAGAGCACTGTTCATAACAGGTTGTTTCCAGCTCCAAATATGAGGTAGCATTATTATCAACAATAGAGTGGTAAACAACAGTAAATGAAATATTAGACACAAGACAACAACATAGCCAATAAGTACAATTTAGAAGACAATGCACTAAATCACTAAACAAAAAGAAACTAATTTGTTTGAAGTCTTGAGTTTAAATAGATAATTAGATGAATTAAAGTAAAAAGCACAGAAAAAGGAAGTGTTTATTTATTTCTACACTTTTTCAATACGTTTTTTCTTTTTATAATTATTTGTCTCCCCCAAACCATATATTAACAAAAAAAAAAACATGGAATACTGTAATGAAGATATTTTAAAGAAGAGGAAATTCTTGGCTGAATTTAAAGCAGGAAGAATAAGTGTAATTGATCGTTGGGTTTTAAATGGCCACCCAGAAGAGTCGCAGCTGCGCTGTGCTAACAATCCAAAGTCTAATTGAGATGATACTCTGCTCTGAACCACCCTGCTCCTTCTGTTTCACACTGTACTGTAAAACAATCTGTGTTTATGACACAAAACAATGAGCATGTTGGCACTCCAAGTCAAATCCACCACAGAAGCCTGAGGAAGCTGCAAAATCATCTTCACGGAGGTTTTCAACATAAGGCTCAGAACATTCTGTTCAACCAGCTGCTAATTTTGGCTCTTTCAAAAACTTCAAAGTCAATAACTGGAGGTCATTTATTTGTTGTTTTCACTGTTGAGAATCCTTCATTCATTCTGTTTTTGTTTTTAATGACTTCAGAAATCAGTGAGATGTTGAATCATAAGATTATACGACGTCCAATACCTGTGACCTGTAACAGTGTCTATGGAAGGACAATAAAAATACAATGAAATATCAAGGCGTTCACATCACTTGTTCTTATTCACCGTGCTTCAAAATTGCTCTGTTGTTTAAGCTGGGCAGCTAAAGTTTCCTGGCTGGTTTGTGAGACGTATCCACTTTCATGTTGACTTCCTTTTTTCTAATACACGCTGAGGAACTAGGAGGTGATAGCCTTTTATTCTCCTCTGATAAAAGATCCCTTTCAGCCCAGCATGTAGCCTACATACAGCCAGCTCAGGGAATAGATTTTCCAAAGGGACATTAGCTCAATCATTCATCAAAATGTGCTCAAACCTGTGCTAATTAAAACAAGGATTAACAGTGTGAGGGCCCTCACCCCACAGCAGCCGTTCCCAGCACCGTGTGCATTGTTTATGTCATTTAGATGGAGCCCCAATTCCCAAGTTTGCATTCCTGACTTTGGTTTCAGCGGCACCTGTCTCCTTTGCTCAGGCGGCCCCTCCCTGGCCTTTATCTTTGGTTCAGGTCATTCTCTGTGTTCCCATGTATTGTTACTTCAACAGAGAAAAAAGGAAAAAACGCTGAACATAGAAATGCGGCCATGTGCAAATTTCTCGCATGCACTCTCATTTTTATATATTTACTGGAATAAAATGGGGGAGGGTGGAAAGAGAGAGAGGGAGAGAGTGATGATGGTGGGCCTTCTGATGAGCAAAGAACGACAGAGGAACAGAAACAGGGAGGTGTGGATGGCATGCATAATGTCCTGAGAGTGTTTACAGCTCAGCACGTCAGATGCTGGCAGGGGTTCAACTTCACACTAATGGAATTACGGGTTTGGTTTGTAGGTCAGGGGAGTTCAAGCTGTACGTAAAGAGTCTCTGACATGGTTACGATAAAGATCAATGTTGGCTAAGCTTCTGTATGGTTTCAACTGAATCATCTAACGCTTAAAGTGGATCATCTGATATTCAGTCCCTCGAGTCACTCCTGTTACGTTGAAACTTATCAAAAGACAGTTCACACGTACAGTAGGTGTTGAGTTGGAGTCTAGATTACCATATATGTAATATAGGATCATCTAAAACCGGCCAGTTATTGTTAAAAAAGCGGGTAACAACAAGCTGAGACAAATTGAGACCCAATCCCGGTTTGAATGTAATTACAGATTCCTGGCTTTAACAGAGAAACTAGTGGAGCCACCAGGAATTCAACCCCAAACCCTAATGGTTGTGCCCGTGATCCACAGCACCACATCAATCCTGTTGTGATGAGCGCCTATAAGAAAGTAACATTTGTTCACTAACAAGGAGAACGGTACTATTATTTGATATATTGAACGAAAGTATACAACAACAAGCCTTTAGAGATGCAGCACAGGCTTTTTGGTCTAAATGACAAAGGATTGCATGAACAAATAAACAAACACAAAGACTGATGAGCAAGGGGAATTTTAAGTTGATGTATGTTTGAAAGTGTATAAAAATGTTGTTGATTCCATTTCTGTCTATTTACAAATCATTTATAAGCTTGGGCAGGACTGTGAGCATCATCCTGGCTGTTAAAAAGGTCAGATGGATGTTTAAGAGTAGTATGCCTTACATCACACACTATAGTACACTAAAACGATGCAGCAATGAAGTTAGAGTTAGGATGAGGCAAACCGTGTTGATGGCGGTTATGCAAACTGATAGATGCATTGGATGCAGCAATAAAGACAGAAAGAGGGAGAGAGAGAGAGAGAGAGAGAGAGAATGACTGCCCACCATCCATGTAAGTCCTCTGAGCGCTCATCTCTCCCTCCCTCTTGCTGTGTTCTCAGGGCAGCTCTAACTGCCCTCAGGCTGTTGGTGGGACAGCCTGCCCCCATTTGGGGAATACTGATTGGTTCCCACGCCACAGGTGTACCTGCACCAATGCTCAAAAGATTTCAGAACACCTTTTGTATTTGACTCCCTTGTATACTAAACTAATTGTAATCCCGCAGTCAATCTCAAAGATGGGATTGGTGCGAGCCATAGGCTTTTCTTTAGCATTGGTATCTCTAATACAGGTAACAAATATATATATATATTTGTAAAACTGAGAAAATATTTGGCCATGAACTGGTATCAACCCATGTACAACTTGTAATTAATGAAATACTTTTATTTTGTATTTACAGATACCTTACACTAGTGCAAGAGGTAAGTAAACCAGTGGATTGAAAAAGAGCCCATATGTGTGTCAGACTTTATTCAATAATTACATTTAATATTTAATTTAGACGACGTTAAGCTTCTTTCTTTTTTTTTGTTTTGTTTGAAAATGTTTACTGCTTCGTAATCTTTTTTGACACCAGTAATCCAACTGTCTCCATTTCTTTCAGACTGTGACATCCTGTCCATAACGCCTTCAGGCCCATCGTCTCTTCTCGTAAAATGGACAAACTTTTCTTCGGCAACAAACTATATTTTGGATCTTCGGGTCATAAATGAAACACATATTGCGCCTGTTGTGGTGTCCATGGGAAAGGAGCACACAGAGACAGTGGTCCGGGGTCTCAGACCGGGGACCAAGTACAAAGTCACTCTCAAAGTCTTCCGGTTCTACATTGTGGAGTGCGTGGATAGTGATGAGGCGCTGACAGGTAAATCGCTTTCAGGGGTACTCGGACTGAAGAGGATTACATTTTTCAATGCTCATTATTGCTCTATCAAAATGGCTAACAGGATATTGAAGTGTTCATTTTAGCAACATCGAACCACCAAAGAATGATAATTGCTGCGCCTTTACGCACAGAAATGGGCCATTACGCATGGACGCCCAAAGGCAACCCTGGCGAGACAGCATCCTAATCGGTGTTTATTCTTCCCCTGCTCTCTCCTCACAGTGCCGGACACATCTCAGATCATCTTCAGCAGGCCACTATCGAGTGCTTCATTCGCGATAAATTGGACGGAGGTGGACAACGCAGACTACTATAAGCTGGAGGTCGTTTTAAAGTCCACAGGAGAAAAGTCCGCTCAAATTATCACCGCCCTCAGCACCGTGGTGGAAGGTTTGATGCCCGACACCACATATGACTGCTACATATACTCAGGAAACGAGGCCGGCTGGGGAATGAGAAGCAAAAGGAGGACCATCACTACCCGTGAGTGATGAGTATGATGGATGAAATGACGCCACCAAAACTTCATCAGATATATAATTAAGCCAAATCCATCCATTTTCAATCAAACAGCTTTCAATCGTAGCAGCAGTTGATTGTTATTGTTCTATTGTTATGCGGTTACCCTTTGGTGGCAATTGGAAATTTATATTAATATTATCTGCAAGTTGATAAAATAGTCTTTGTTAAAGATTCTGGACTTCTGAACTTGACTGTTTGCTGACTGGTTGGTTGTTGAATCATAACAGATGGTTAGATGTCACAAAGTTGTTCAAAATTTATAAATTGATGTATCTAAATTGATGCATTAATTTAGTCAGTGTATTTGTTCATAATAATAAATTGGATTTATGAATCTGTCTTATACCTAAATAAAATATTGTGCCGAAAGAACAATGTTTTCTTATTGTATCTTAAATTTTGTTAGTCTAAATGATGACCGATTATTCATATTTTTGTGTATTACAAAATCGATCGAACTATTTTTTTCCTTTCTATTGTCTCTATCTTTCTTTAGTGATTCCACCTCCGTTGAACATCACGGCAAGGCAGACGGGTCAAAGCACAATACTGCTGAGCTGGCTGCCGGTCGAGGAGGTCCTAATGTACCGAGTCACCATCAAGGACGCAGACACCCCTAACAGCACGCCATCTGTGAACATGGTCGCAAACGTCGAATTGGAAATCAGGGACATCCTGCCGTGTACCACCTATCTGATATCAGTGTCCTCGCTCAATGACTTCCTGGTACCTGGCGAGTCAAGAGACTACAGATACACCAGCAACAGTGAGTCTGCAGAGCCAAACGAATATCAATAACTAGGTGATTAGGATCTAGGTCATCTATTCAGTCTGAGGCATTCCTTTCAGACATGCAGAATATGATCCTCAGGGGCGAAGATTCAGATGCCCTGACAACCCACTTGTTTTTGTGGGTGACACACAAACACAATCCAGAGAAAAACATAAATCAAGGGTGATTATTTTGCACCTTTTTGTGTGAAACATGGGATATGTTGGCAGTGCATCTTTTGCTCAGGTTGATGAGAAACAAACCGATGTGCATAAAACTGTCCATTCTCCACCCAATATGTCACAGGTGGTCTATAGCCAGTCACTTATCGAGTGGGGCAAAAAGCATCTTCCTCGTGGCATTCTGTAATGTTAATAAATCTCCATGCAATTAGCACAGAAACAAAACCGACACGTATGAGCTGTTGGCCGCCAGCCCAAAATCAGAAAAAAAAATTTTTGTTAATGTTCTCCACCAGGACATGATAAATGAACTCAGATGAAAACATTGCGGTTAATTTGGCTAAATAAGCAAATTTACGCACAAAACTTAAGAGTAAGTAAGTTCATTACCCATCTTAAGTCTACCGTCCATCACTGCCAATAGCTGGGACTGATAAGGGAAATAAAAAAGTATTGTGTTAGAAGTATTTGTATGAGTACACCAATGCACAATTTACAGTCATCTAATTCATCTTATCTAAAAGATGTGTGACATGCAAATTTGGCATTATCTGATCAAGACTTCTGTTGACTTCTTTCTATGTTTTTTTGCCTTAACTCATGCATCAAAACAAAAAAAATAAAAGAGTGCTCTTGGTACTTATTACTACAATACAGCACTATTGTTTTGGAATATGCTTTTCAAAAACCGATGCCATTTTCCTGACCTGTGTAATGTCTCTCTCAGAACTGACACCGGTTACATCAGTATGGACATCCTACACCTGCACCACGAATGTGGTTAAGGTATCCTGGGTCAAGGTGTTTGGAGCGGACTCCTACGAGGCCACAGCCATTGACTTGGATGGCACTGAGCTGTCCTGTACCAGCCAAACGGAAACTTGTGACATTCCTGGACTGAATTGTGGTCAGAGCTATACAGTGCATGTAACACCCATCTCAGAGAACTGCAGGAACAAGGTCAACAGCTCCACTGCCACCTTTCACACTGGTGAGATGTTAAAAATCAACTATAAACAGCTGCAGCTTTTCTAAAAGACATGTCAGTGACCGCAAACGTACACGACTGGAAGCTCAAGAAATATTGTAAAATCCTTGAAGTATCACTTAAGGTATTGAAAATATTGAGAAATATCTTGCTGGAAATTAGACTCATATCATAGGTGAATAAATTCCTAGTTCTGCTTCACTGGAATTAAATGGAAGCTCTTCAATGATAAAAGACTGCTGACAGAGATAAGAGACAGAAAAGACAAACAACTAACCCAAAATAAAAAAAACTGACAGGCATGTTTTCAACCCTCTTGTTGCCTTTGGCTCCCATCAGGAACAAGATCAAACTTTAACTGTTCAAAAAAAATTACATTGAATTGTGTTGACATTTTGATAAACTGTCATTTCTGTTCCTGATGAGAGCATTTACATGAATCCTCATATATCTGAGCTGCAGTCACCGATTGTGGCCACTAGGAGGCAGACTAAAACTTTTCCGACGTGTCAAACTGTTAGGAAAACATCTCCTTTATGTTTAGTAGTTATGGAGAAACATTAACAAACTGAGCACATTTTTTTGTGTCCAGTTAATTACTGTAAATTCAACATTATATCACTTTTGAGGTGTTTGGGCTTCCATCAGGTCCTGAGAAAATATCTTTAATTTGCGGTGTACCTGCCTGTATTCACCTGCTGATTGTTAGCGATTCGTTTTGTGCTGGTGTGAGGTAGCAGACCAAATAGAAACAGCTAAACGATGATGATGGGCGCAGGTAATAGTAAACAACTAAAAAATGACCATTAAGTATTTTTTTTATCTGTTAATTTCAACAAAACTGATTAATGCAAACCCCTTAAGTTTTAGTTATGTTGCTTGTTAGCTTATACTGATATTATTAATGCTGTTCAAACGTAAACTTGTTAGCATTAGCTGCTAATGTTAGTATAACGACGTGCTTAAAGCTGATTTAGGACAGGATTCATGCTCAACCAAAGTTTAAAGGACATATTTTTACAGAGCGTGGAAGACACCTCTCTACCCAGCTTCACGTAGTACTATAGATACTGAAGTCTGAGCTGTGATGGTAAAATTACTTAGCAAAACTATCACAACAATTTACAGATGAGTCACGCTGGTGAGATTCCTTCTTCATATGTTCAACTACCACACAGATAGAATAATATGTTATGGTGTATAAAGTGTAACAGCATATATGTAAAATAGTCAAATAATACTTGTGCACTTCACATTAAAAACAGACTTAGAACTTAAAAAAACTTGGAAAGAGGCATTGCTAGTATACAATATATTGCATGTACTCAGCATTACCACAGGATTAGGTAATAGTGGTGGGAGTCTGTAAATTAGCTACTACAGATTAAATATGTTAGAATTTTCTATAAACTGAAGAAAAATTAGGCTACAGTTTTAACCTTTGAACCACCAAAGCCAGCTGTATGACATTATGTCCCTTGCAGTTTTCACCGAAAAGGTTTTTTATTGCTCCACCCTTGCAATCTGTTTGTCATTCGCTTTTCTGACCCGTTAATCCTTTCATCTCACATATCACACCAATCTCTTGGGGACCCTGGTGGGGTCTGTCCTCCTGGGGCCACATTGTACACTGCAAAGTTGCTGTGATAAGCTAAATATGAAACATTTTTAGTGTAAAGATACTCAAGACATGACAGAAATAACTGAGTTTTTGGTCTTTGGTCAGGATAAAGGTCACTAAAGTTATACACATTAATTGAAGAAAAAAACTATGTTTTTAATTCATGATTCATATTGTTGAGCTCATAACCATTCGTGACCACTTATGAATAGCTGTGTACAACATTTTTCCCCGTTTCTGTTTGAGGGCTAAGTTTGCATGTTTGTTTGAGTGCATCTCTTTGAAAACTGGGTCTTCTATTGAGCTTCTCTGTCTATATCATATTGTGTTGTGTTCAGCCTGCTAAGAATGAGTCTGTGTTTGTGTAAAACCTGAAACCATTTACAATGAAAAGCAACACTGAAGAGCAATCTTCAGTATCAGGGCGTTTTAACCTGAAAAGGCATCTGAGATTCCTTTGATGTGTGACACCATTTAGTCCTGTCTGTGTATCTATGTATGTATTGTCCATGTTCAATGTCTGTCAATCTTTATTTTGAATCAATATATTTATCCATGTCTCTTTAAGCTCCGTGTCCTCCCAGGAACTTGACGTTGTTCCGAGAATGTACCAGCAACATCATCATCTTTTCCTGGGAACGCACAAACAACACATTGCACTACATGGCCACGGCAGTGGACTCCCAGGTATTATATTTGACATTGAAAATTAAACTTCATTTATCAGTTTTAAACCTGTAGTACAGGAAATAGCATTTCTTATCTGCCTCTGCTACAGAAGATAGTGTGGCATTTCATTCAGTATTAAGATGATTGATTTCTCCGTCCCCAGGGAGGAATCCAGGAGTGTCTGACGGTTGACAATTCCTGTTATTTCATACACTCAGTGTGCGGACGACTCTATACCTTCACAGTCTACTCAATTAGCGACAGCACATGCCGGAGCGAGTTAAGCGAGAGTGTTCAAATTCGCACAGGTACATCATTTATACAGCAAAATATGTACATCTTTATTTATAACCTGATCTAGAGCTGTTATAACAATACTGATCTCTAAAGCAGTTTGGCTGATTTTCCTGTGTGTGTGAGGCCCTCTAGTGGATAAACTTGGTTGAGGGAATGAAATTACTCTGAAAATGTTATGGAGCTGTAGTTAAGTAAAATGCAATGGGTCTGCAAGTTGATTCCCCACCTCAGAAATGCTTGATCATATATTTCAATTACTGACCTCCACAGATTGTGAATAAAATACCTTTTTTTCAGCACCTTGTATTCCCAGAAATGTGCAAGTTTCGTCGGACTGCGACACCAATGTTCTGTTGAAATGGGACGAAGCTGAGGGGGCAGTGAACTACACAGTGGAGGCTCGGGGTAACAAGAATGGCCAGTACAACTGCAGCTCTTTCTCCAGCAGTTGTTCCATTAGGGACGTGCACTGTGGAGAGCACTTGACAATCTACGTCAGAGCCTCTGATGGGCATTGTACCAGCCCGAAGTCCTGGGTGGCGGTTGCAGAAACAGGTGAGGCAAAAGTTTGCTGTAAGTGTAATGGCCATAATATACTGAAAGTCACATATCTATTAAGAGCTGAAGAGACGAGCTTCATTAGCCTAGGCTCTAGACAGGACTCGATGTGACACTAGTTGGCATTCCTTTAATTTTTATTGATTGTCTTGGAACAAAACGCTTCTTTGCAGCAATTGTGAAAGGATCCATTTTACATTATTGTGTTTTTTCTTCTCTTCTCATCCAGTCCCATGTATCGCTGAGAATGTGCAAGCAGCCAGGGACTGTGGTGCTGACTCCATCACGGTAACCTGGGCGATCACTAGTGGTGCACTTTTCTACAGCGGCAAGGCGGTAGACAACACTGGCCTTATTCACACCTGTAATTCACAAGACCTAACCTGTAAAATCAAAGGCCTGCGGTGTAGCAACCGCTACACAGTGTCTGTCACTGCATCTAACACGGCATGCACGGGTGGTGAGAGTGAACAGATCACCATAGAAACAGGTATGTGAGGCATTTCACGCTTTTGCGCCTTTCCTTGTTGGGATATATGTTGAGATTGGGTGGAGGTGCAGAAATAACAAAAAAAGTCAAATTGTATGTATAACTAAGTACATACCGTGCACTTCTGCAAATGAACTTTTTGCTTTGACTGAAACAGATTTAGTGATTTACTGTTAGCTGCTGATGGTTAATTGTCCCTCTGTCTCATGTCAGCTGCCTGCCCACCTAATAATCTCGAAGCCCTCCTGGACTGTGCAACCCACAAAGCCTTGATATCTTGGCAGGGTCAGCCCAACGCAATCTCCTACACTGTTATGATGGTAGATGATGAGGACAGACTCCTCTCCTGCAGCACCATTTCCAACAATTGCCAGATTGGCAACCTACAGTGTGGTCAGAGCTACACTGTGACTGTCAGCGAACACGACGGCATTTGTCCTAGCATGCCTTCAGAGCCCATCTACATGGAGTCTGGTAGGAAACCGTGGTGCAAAATCAATCAAAACCTGCTTCCCTCATTTTGATGACTTGTAAAGTGCAATCATTTCATATGAATAACCCACTGTCTCTGTCCAGTTCCATGTGGACCAGCCAATGTCCAGACCAATGTGGACTGTGCGTCCAGTGAACTGACTGTCATTTGGGACCCATCCCAGAATTCAGAGGGCTATATGACTGTGATCTCAGAGGGTGACATAGAGATGTCTTATAACACCACAGAGCCAAAGCTGAGCATCACAACACTGGAATGTGGACTTGAGTACAGAGTAGAGGTGAAGTCCATCATTAACTCCTGTCTCAGTCTTCCCAGTGAGACACAGACAGTCCAGGAAGGTAAGACGGCATTCTTTTTACGTTTAAAAGAATAAGCCTTGTTTTGTTTTGCTTTTGTCCTTTAAAAACTTGAAGGTACCCAGTATAAAATCAATTGAAGAATTAAGAATTTGTGTTTGTTGTATTCTAGAGCCGATGTTTTGGTATAATTAGTAAACACTGGTAATTGAATCAGGACGGTAACTACACTTCTAGCCAAATAATTCAAGGTTATTTAAGGGACATTGGATAAATTTAATAGACATTTTCACATTAATAGCCCATTAATACTTTAGTATACCACATTGTATTACATCGTTGATATGTAGGACTTCCTTCCTTTAGAGCACGTGACAAGGTTTTATCTGCTGGCATGTTATAAACCCGTAGTGATAAGACACCAAGAATTAAGAGAATGCAAATGAACCATGCCAACAAATTATTTTACAAACCTAATTGATTCACTTATTTTCACACTTCATGTACAAATATATGATATTTCAGGATTTTTTATGTGAAATTGTTGACATTGGTGAGACATAAAAAAAATAATAAAAGTTTTCATGTTTTTTTTTTTTGTTTTTTTTACTCCTGTCAGTTTGAGAATGCTCTGCTCTCAGCTATATATATTCCACATATCTCTCTGTTCTGTTCTACCCACCTGTGATTGGCCCCATCAGATGGGTTTAGCCATTCAAGATCCGTGAGACAAAATGTCTCACTGAACCTCATCTAGCTAAACAAATGTGGCCAGAGCAGTAAGAGATTGAAAGTATGATACACTGTAGATCAGGAATGGTATTAAGAACCACCGCTCTCTCATTGATCTTCAGTGACCAGCAGATGGCCCAAATTCATCTGTTACTATGCTCAGATAAATCTCCCAATCTCATCTTTGGTTTAAGTAGAAAGGCAGTGCTGCAGAATGACGGAATGCATTCCAAATTTAATCCCTGCACTCAATTTTTTGGTTAATTCTTGCCAATGGTTATCACATTCTATATGTTGTCAAAAGAAAAATAAACAGTACTGCCCCGATTATAGCATGAGGTCATACCATACAAGTTAAGGTGCAGTACAGATAAAAATAAAAGTCAAGGTTTCACTCTCCCTCAGTGCCATGTGTGCCCACTAATGTGAGGGTGGAGACAAACTGCGGCCAGAGCTCTGTGAAAGTGATGTGGGATGCCAGCCGCGGTGCCAAAAACTACACTGCAGTTGCTGTGGGTAATGAACGTCGACGAATCGAGTGCTCATCCACTCAGACGTGGTGCATGCTGGATAACCTGATGTGCAGCCATTTGTACAATGTCTCCGTGGTTGCTGTGGATGATCACTGCTCAAGTATGAAGAGTGATGAATTTACAATAACGACAGGTAATGACAGACACATATTTGTTAGTATGAGGTGTTTCTTATTTCTTAAATAGAAGTACTCAAATGTATTACAATATTAAATTTGAATCCTGATCTCAAAATCTGTAAAATTATGATTATAAATTCATAAATAAAGTACCAGTACTTCCAAAGTGACTTTCTAGCTCATGGTCCTAATTGTGGCGTTCGCCTGTGCTGTGTCCTTCCCCTGCAGTACCCTGCCCTCCCTCTGAGCTGGAGGTCTCAGTGGATTGTAGCAGTAACTCAGCCACCTTACACTGGAACAGAAGCCCCAATGCAGTGGCCTACACTGGGAAGGCAGAGGCCGCAGATGGGCATAATGTGACCTGTGATGCAGGAATGGAGATAGGTTGTCAGCTGTCTGACCTGCACTGTGGCCAAGCATATGTCTTCACTGTGTCAGCTACCAATGGCGACTGTCGCACGCCCGACAGCCAAGCAGTCATTCATGCAACGGGTGAGAGCGAGCAGGTTTTCTCGTCCTTTTACCATTTACAATAAAACTTAACATCTTTCTTTACTTATGTTCTTAAAAGCTTATGTTTCCAACAACTGAAATTATTTATCAGTGAGGAAAAACTGCTTCCATGTGTTCCAATACTAAGAAGAATTTTCTCTAATCAAATGACATTTTTCTTGATTTTAATTTAAAGAAAATAAGACTTAATGCTCAGTAAAATACATGGACATTATTCTCACGTGACTACAGTCCTACAGTTTTTTACACTTGTTATCAGTGAGTTTAATTCTTTGCGTCTCTCTGTCAGCCCCGTGTGCCGTGCAGAACGTGACGGACAATCTGGACTGTAGCACCAACACATTAATCATCAGCTGGGAGCTCGGATCCCTGTCGGTAAACTACAGTGTCACAGCCAATTCTTTTGGCGGCCATCTTTTTTCCTGCTTCACTGAGGGTTCCACTTGTGAGATGACTAATTTAATGTGTGGAGAGCAGTACTCTGTGAAGGTTAAATCAGTCAGCAGCACATGTGAAGGACCAACCACATTTCTGCCAATTATACCTTCTGGTAAGTCTATGCAGATCATTTAGATCAGAGGTGTTTGTCTCTCTCTGATACTCTCAGATCTGAACATTGTAGGTCTTTCTCCTTACTTCCTGTCATCGCCTCAGTCCCCTGTGTTCCTGCTATTATCCATGGAGCTGTGGACTGTTCCTCCCACACCTTGCAGATATCCTGGGATGCCTCTGCGGGAGCCCTATCCTACATTTCCACAGTGTATGGAGCAGGAGGGTTCTCAAATTCATGCAATACGTCAACACCAGGTTGTTTATTTCCTGGCCTTCACTGTGCTCAGACATATGCATTCACTGTGCTGGCTGTCAACGAAAGGTGTCACAGCGCTTTGAGCAATGAAGGCTCAGTCATCACCGGTAAATATATCAGTATTCACAGTTACAAAAGCTTTGCCTAAGCAAATTAAAATGGTAAAAACTCCTTAATATCTTTTGCGTCCATTTCTTTTCTAGCACCTTGTGACCCTGCCAACGTGGCTGCTGACCTGGACTGCAACTCAGACTTGGTGACAGTGCGTTGGGATACCAGTGCTGGAGCTCAACATTACACAGTCCTGGCTCAAGCCAATGATGATGATCACACCAGCTCATGTGAAACTACTGCGTCTTCCTGTCAGCTAAACCAGCTACAGTGTGGCGAAGAATACACAATCATTGTCCTGGCAGGTGACGGGTCCTGCAACAGCTCTGTGCTCGCCAAAACCACTATCAAGACAGGTAAAGACACAGTGGAAGTGTAGCATTGTTAAAGCAGGATTATATCAACTGCATGTTTTGTAGCTCTGTGTCATAAAAACTGAAGAATAGCACATTAGAGCAGCAAGATTCAGAAAGCACACTGTATATCATTTAAAATGCTCTGACAGACTAACGAATAATGTGTGACAATCCTGCTTCCAGCCCCTTGCCCTCCAGTGATCCAGGACCACCCACTGGACTGTTCCTCCAACCATGTCTCAGTATTCTGGGCTAAGGATGAGGACGCCCTCGAAGTAACAGTCAATGTTGTCTCCAACCTGGGACACTCCACATCCTGTAGTTCCACCACTGTCGCCAGCTGTGTTCTGGATGATCTGCAGTGTGGACACATATATACAGCTCAGGCTGTTGCCAAAGGGGAAAAGTGTTTCAGTAAAGCCAGCAGTAGCTTTGAGATTCTTACAGGTGAGTTATAAGCTAATCTGATCATTAAAGGATACAGCAATATTTTCCCTAAGTGTCTTATTTGCTATGCAGATGTGTCAAGTGAGATGTCTAAGAAAGACAAACTGGCATTTCATATATTTTAATTGAATATTTTGAAAATCTTATAGTTTATGGAGAATTTGTTTGGAATTTCTCCCTTCCACTTCAAATGAGAACAAAAGTGTATTCTGTACTCAAGATTTTATTACTAAAGATGAAGATTTGTAGGCTTCACTGAGAATGATAAGATAATATAAAATGTTATGTCAACCACAATCGAGCCTTAAGACTTTAGAATTATGGGTTTAAAATGTTCAGACTAAAGAGGAAGAGTAGATAGAGAAAGGATAATGTTTGTGCCCCTCTGCCCCCAGCACCCTGTGTCCCTCAAAACATGATTTACACATATTCCTGCGCGACGGGCATCACTCTACTGAGCTGGGATGAGACTCTGGGCAGAGAGAGTTTCTATGCCTATGCTGAGTCTGTAAATCAAATGGAGTCTTGCAATACAACTGAGACGTTTTGCTCCCTCTCCTCGCTGCACTGTGGTAGCATGTACAACTTGATGGTGATGGCAATGGCCTCACACTGCAACAGCAGCCAGTCTGATGTTACACTGGTACAAACAGGTAAGAGAAGCGACAGGACCAAGGCTGTTGTATACTTTAACTTCGTATATGTTTTCACATAAGGATATTTTCTCTGCTTTGTTTCATCACCCATCAGCCCCATGTGCTCCTGAGAATGTCACTGCCTCCCTAGTATGTGATAACAACACAGCAGAGGTGAGCTGGCTGCCCAGTTTTGGCGCAGTGGGCTACGATGTGGCAGCTCTTGGCAGAAACGGTGACAGAAAACACTGCAGCACAAACACCACCCGCTGTTTCCTACCCAACATGCACTGCGCCCAGACTTATGTGATCACTGTTACCCCTTTCTCAAACACTTGCACGGGCTTTGAAAGCACCGCGATCGTCTACACTGCAGGTGAGGATAACAACTGGAATAAATGGTGCTTGTCTTTCATTTAGTTGTGATTTTATCCATATTCTATTATATATTTTTCTTATCTCCTTTAATACAGTCATTAGTGTGTAAAAGTAAAACATTATTAAGACCCCAAAACAACATGAAGCTTGAGATTCTTGAGATGAAGGGAAGTTTCACAATGCCAATTTTGGCCTGCATTTAACACTGAAATGTTGGTCTTTTTCTTTGTTGTATGTATATGGCCATAAAGTTCCATATTCAAGCTATATAACTCTACCCATACTGCTAACCTTAGACACATACCTTAAAAATGTATAAAGGTTTTGGAAATGCAGGTCAGGTCTGAAATGGCAAATGCTTATGTAGTTCCTCTCATGGCCACTAGATGCTGCCTCCAAAAAGCAGTTTTTACTGTATATGCAATGCTGTTTGACCACCATATCAAGAACACTGATCTCTCTCTCTCTTTCGTAGGTCCCTGCCCTCCTCAAGGTGTTCAGGCTGTCCTGCAGTGTGATGGGAATGTGGGCCATTTGACCTGGCTTCCTGCCCTGCAAGCAGATTTTTATGTGGCTACACTCAGGGATGATCATGACCACATCTGCTCATCTAATTTCAGCGAAAGCAAATGCTCACTCACAGATCTTCACTGTGGCGAGACTGGTTTCATCACTGTGGTCACTGTAGAGAGGGGCTGCCAGAGTGAGCCCAGCGAACCAATCGGATTCACAACAGGTGAAAGACAAGCAAATGAGATCCGTGTGAACGATAAATGTTAAAAATATCGGATAATCAAGACTACATTTTTGATTGGTGATGGTGTAAAAAAAAGTCTGAAAGTCTGTACTTTACCACAGATACTATATGGACTAATATAAGGGTTATAGTTTTACTGAAGTGTATCATATTTGTATGGTCCACTTTGTAATAATTCCAGTGTTTTGCAAAAATCCACAAGTAGCTCTTACCTTTACAACATATTCATGATGCCTCTTTCTTCCTTGCTCTCTTAGCCATCTGCCCTCCCACGGGTCTGTTTGGCGAGACAGCTTGTGGGACCAATGAGGTGACTGCAAGATGGAATCCAAGTCCGAGGAGCGATGTTAACTACATTGTGCACTCCGAAGTAATAGGCGGGGCTATTAGCACCTTCACCACAGACCAGACATCATATGGGATCACTGGGTTGCCATGTGGCAAGATGTATACAGTCACAGTCGCTGCAGAAGACAGCGAATGTACCAGTGTCCCCACTCAGCCTGCAAAGAATGAAACAGGTTATTATTAATCATCTATGGCAACAAAATAAAATAAAGTATCCAAAGTATCAAGACAAGAGTACTATATTATACACACACATACATATGTAGCAGTTGTTACATACAGTGTGTTACAGCTGACTTGTTTTTTTTTTCTACTTGATTCTAGAAACGTAAAAAAATCCTTCCAAAAATACAAAAGGAAATCTGGGATAAAATTGTTGATTCATTCGATAAAATGTGGGGGAAATAGACAAAAGATAGTTTCAAGAAAATCATTTAGAGCATCTTTTTGGATGGCAAATGACAAAATGCACATATTATGCATTATTATTATTATCTTTTCTCCTCTTCCAGTTACTATTTTTCACTCCAAGCTCAATGTTTAGCTCCACAAAGTGATTATGTTGATTATGTGTATTCATGACTTATTCCTAAATGTAAGTCTTCCTCCTTGCCAGTACCGTGCCCTCCCACCAGCCTCACCACTAAGACCGAATGTGGCACCAACAAGGCAACACTGACCTGGGAGCCGAGTGCTGGCGCTATAAGCTACACAGCTACAGTGACTGGTGAACAAGGTCATGTGACTTCTTGTCATTCCAACACGACCTACTGCTCCGTGAAGCTACAATGTAATCACCAGTACACAGCGATTGTGGTGGCTTCCAGTGAAACCTGTAACAGCATGTCTGGAGCCACTTTAACCTTTGACTCAGGTAAATACGAATATAAATTATTGTTTGTATATGATTTATTTGTAAATTATCTTTTATGGTTCATCTGTCTTGTGCTTTTTGTCCCGTTTATAAGTAGTAGCTAAGGCCGGGAGAGAAAAGCTCAGTCCTGGAAACAGTGTGTGATGATATACTATGTAAACAAGCTGTAACAATTCCTATTAATATTTCAAGATTTGATGACACTTGGTCAATAGGTGATGCTATACTTCAGTTCTGACGGGCTCACCAAGTTCTTATATCACCAGAAAGGATTTGTGTATTCACCTTAGATCACGAGCATTATTACCATGTTTCCCTTCTGTACCCATGCCACAGCTCCCTGTTTGCCTGGCAACTTGGCAGCAGAACTGGACTGCACTTCAAACTCCTTTGAGGTGCAATGGACTGGAATTGCTGTGAATGGCAACAGTTACACTGCAATTGCCATTGGTAGTGACAACAGCCGTGAAACCTGTGACTCTACAACCACATCCTGTACCATCCAGAACCTGAAATGTGGCTTAACCTACGGCATAGTCGTTACTATCCCATCAGTTGACTGTGGCGTTATTGAGGGCTCTGACTATAAGATGGAGTCAGGTAACAAAATTTCAAAACAATTTCCCAATGCGATAAGAATTGTGATTGTATCTTTACTAGGCAACAATTGAAAAAATATTTTTAGACTTAGAAACTGCACAAAATTTCCCCTGGTTTTACCATTGGCGTGAATTTTCTCTTTTATTTCTCCACCTCATCCTCATCAGCCCCCTGCAAACCAGAAAACCCAATTACATCTCTGGACTGCCTCAGTAGTACTGTGTTGGTGAAGTGGGAAAACACAGGCCCGGACCAGGAAAACCTGGTGACAGCTGAAGACACGAGAGGAATAACCACAACCTGTAACGCCACCAGCACCAACTGTACCTTAAACCAGCTGAGCTGTGGAGAGACATACACTATCAGTGTGGTCGGCAAGGCCGGAAAATGCAACAGTGACGCCAGCTTTACAGAGAGCCTCCAGACAGGTACAAATAATGCAAATATAAATTAAAGCAGTGTGTTGTAACCACACTGACATTCCACAAACATAATTTTGTATATTTTCACGCACAGTATATGTGTGAGGTGAATTAGTAACTCTAAATTTCCCATATGTGTACATGAGAAATGACAGAAAATCACTTATTTTGAACATTGACTATATTGTAGCCAGGGTTTTTTTAAAGGAGTTATCAAAAAAATGTATTTTGACCAAATTAAAAAAAAACATTATTGTACCAGTATCAGGCCCAATTAATTGAGAAGAAGAGACTAGTCTATTAAATAAAAATATATTTCATTGCCTTCAAATAATGTGTATTTGACTGTTTTCTAAAGATTGCTCACAAATAGAGCAAGTTTAATGGCAAAATTAACCCATTCAACAAGACTTTTTGGTTGCATATCCATACAATTAGATGACACAACAAATGTGTGTACTAGCTAATAAAAAAAATGAATATTCAAACAGAACTGTGTCATAAGAATATGCAGTATATTGCAAGCTTAAATGTGGAAGGAGTTAATTACGACAGATAGATCTGAAACTGACCCTGTTCCATATGACTCTGTCCTCAGGACCATGTGTTCCCACCCACGTCATGGCAGCGGAGGACTGTGCCACTGGCATCACTGTAGTTACCTGGGACTCGGCACGTGGGGCAGTAAACTATACTGTATATGCCCAAGGCAGTCTAGACTACAATGCCACCTGTAACAACACTGACACCAACTGTAATTTTGCTGGCCTGGGATGTGGACAGGACTACCACATTACAGTGATGGCACACAATCAGTTCTGTGACAGTCCAGCCAGCAATCATACTAATGTCACTGCAGGTAATAACATTCACAACTCAAAACTCAGTAAACACATTTTTAAAAGAATAAATGAATGGGTGCACGGGTGGCATAGGCCTGATCAGACATCTACCGCTGCATAGACCCATTTAATGCAAGAGCAAGGGAATTAGAAAAGGGGGAGCAATGGAAAGTTGTGTAGGAGGACCTAGCTGTAGTGACACATGTCTCCCTCTCTACTTTCAACTCTATCTAGTACCTTGTCCACACACTAATTTGATTGCATCTTTGGAGTGCAAGACCAACACGGCTCTCGTGTCCTGGACCCCCGGCAGAGGCATCCATTACTACACTGCCATGGCCAACAGCTTCCAGAGCTCAGAAGTGCTGAGCTGCTCCACCACAGGTGTTGCCTGTAATATCAGCTCATTGCCCTGTGGGGGCTCGTTCAGGGTGACCGCCAGCGGAGCGGGAACGAGATGTCAAAGTCCTGGCCGTGACTGGCTAAGAATCAGTTCAGGTGACGTAACTTTCCAGAGTGTGTTTTTTGTTGTTTTTTTATAAATTAAGCATTTATTGGCATTTAATAATGATAAATGGAGATGATGTATCCGAATGACCCTATTCTGTCTTCCTACATTAGCGCCCTGCCCCCCAACGCAATTGATGGTGAACTCATCATGTGAATCAGACGTTATTTCTGTGTCGTGGGTCCCCTCACTTGGTTCGATAAGCTACATGGCCGTGGCTGAAGATGCACAAGGCTACCAACTCTCCTGTAACACCAGCACCACCACCTGCCAGATAGCAAATCTGCTCTGTGGAGAGCAGTACAAGGTTTATGTTACTGGAAGGGACACCGACTGTTTCGGGGATGCGAGTGATTTTTTAACAGTTCATACAGGTAGGTGTTTATATGTCCAAATAAGCAGAGATTTATGGTTTCTTCAATCATATTATGTACCAAATGATTAAATGAATCATCCATTATATTCAAATATATTTCATGGTTTAGTTTAGAATTTGGCGCACATATTGTTTATCTGTTTACGCTTTTTGAGTTTATTTGCAAATTGATTATATTCAGCTGAAGACTTGAAGGCTTTACTATTTTTCATAGTACACTTGCTCATGACTTTACGTTTATCTTATACAATTTCACTTCATACAGCACGTGCCATATGTAATTAAATGCAATAACATTTATAAGTCAGCACAAACTACTAAAGTATTGTTAAGTTGCTTTTTTAATAGTATTCGTCTTTTACCTGCATTAGTAATGCCCGAGTAGAATGTCATCACAGAAGGAAATGGATCCAACAGAAATTTGATCACAATCTTCAAATATGTCTGTACAATTACTGATACATTCAGAAAATGCATAATGTAATTTCATTACCTGGAGGTTGTAGAGCAGGTTGTGCAAGCAGTTCTCCAAACATGTCTTTGTGTTCTCTCCAGCTCCGTGTGTGCCGCAGGCTGTGCATCATCACCTGGACTGTCCATCTGGTTCCCTCAATATTTCCTGGCAACAGACAGGTCATGCCTCCTCTTTCAGAGTCAGCGTGGAGAACAGCAATGGCTTCCGTGACTTCTGTAATACTGATGGGCATTATTGTATGATCACCGGCTTGTACTGTGGTCATACGTACAGCTATGATGTGGTGGCCCAAGACAGCAGGTGCAATAATTCCCGTAGCCCCAAACAGCAGGTCACTACAGGTAAGTGAAGTCACATAAAGGGGTAACCATGTATGCATCCCCAAGTCAGGATTTTTATGTATTTCAAGTCGCAAGCTTGAATATTGACCCTAAAATTGCATTTTAACAAATTCAACACAATGAGTCTTTTTGTTGTCTGTTTATTCACTTCTATTGCATTTGCACCTCCGCTTTGCTCTCCTTTTGTAATCTTCCTTCTCTCTTAGCTCCTTGTCCTCCCACTTCCTTCCTGGCCCCTGTGGACTGTGACACTGGTGTTGTCTCTGTAACCTGGGACCAGAGTGTGCCAGGAGTCAGGTACACTGTTACGGCTGTCGACGCCAGAGGTCACAAACACAACTGCAACACCACAGACGCGGTCAGCTGTGATCTGACCACAGTGGAGTGTGGGACAGAATACAATGTCACTATTACAGCATCTGAGAACGGATGTGAGGGGACTGAGAGCCCCCCAATAACAGTGAAGACAGGCAAGTTATCAATAATTATAATAATATTGACCATAGAGGTTTCAAAATATAAAAATATAACGGCTTTGTAAATGTAAATGTAAATTCTCTTTTGATTTTTGCCTTTCTTCTGGTTATTGTCAGTTCCCTGTGTACCTCGCCTGTTGGAAGTGGTGATGGACTGCCTGTCAGATGCTCCATTTGTGATATTTGAGGCCGCTGCTGGAGCGGACTACTATGTCATCAAGGCAACAAACAGCATGGGGGACATCGAAACATTCGAGTGCAACTCCACAGTCACCTGTGCTCTGGAGCCAATGAAGTGCAGTCAGAACCTCACCTTTATCGTTCAGGGCCGCAACAGCCAGTGCTCGGGTCCACTCAGCAATGCTTACACCGCTGAGACACGTATGTAAAAGTAATAACATTGTATGTTTGATAATATATTTTAAAAAAGACTGTCTATGTTTTTGTGACTAAATTGCTTTATTCAATATACTTATTTATATAAAGCAGGTATTAATAATGTGAATGAAAATAAGTCATCAATCTGTAAATTGATGTGCCACTTTCAAGTTTGTGATTTCATGTGATTTATATATACTTTTTGTAGAATATGGCTCAAAGTCAGGAAGCTCACTTTGTAAAATATATCTCATGGTGATTATCCTTCCTTAGCTCCCTGTACGCCCCAGAACATATATCCACTGCCGAGTTGCAAGAACAATACAGTGAGTGTGTCCTGGTCACCCAGTCCTGGTGCAGTGATGTACACAGCCACACTGGAACAAACAAATGGGAATGGGAAGACCACCTGCTGCAACTCTACAGGCACAAGCTGCGATATCCACGATCTACCATGTGGAGAAATGTACATGGTGTTTGTCATGGCTGAGGGACGAACCTGCAACAGCTCGCAGAGTTCAGGAAATATAGTCAGGACAGGTAGGGAATATGGGTTAATATGTGACAATATGTGAAGGAAAATGTTTTATATGTTCTATGTCTCAATGTTAAGATTTGTGTTGTATTACATGGCAAAAGAATCACTTTCAGAGGTTCTGGCCATATTTTGTTAACCTTGTTCACAATCAGTCGTAAACAAATGCAGTAAACACAAAAAAAGGATAAATAAAGGATAGAACCTTAAAAAAAAGAATGATTAAAGGTCGTAATGTGAGCCAAGGAAAAGAGTTTTCTAAGTTGATTTCTCCCACACAGAGCCATGTGTTCCCGAGAACCTCCAGGTCAGCCTCAGCTGCAGCAACAATGTGGCCTCCATGATGTGGAACCGCAGCCGAGGAGGGCAGATGTACCGGGTGAGGGCTGTGGCCGCCGACGGCCATACTCATGAGTGCCAGTCTTTTGAGAACCACTGTGAGCTGGATGACCTGCACTGTGGAGAATATTACACAGCTACAGTGGCGGCAGAGGACAGCGACTGTGTCAGTGAGCCAAGCGAGAGTGTACCGATCAAGTCCGGTATGCACAGACATTCACTGTGTTTAGAAAAAAACTTCACAAGAAATATAAGTTAACCACAGGTGTATATACACATATAATCATGCCTATAACCGCTGCATATATTAATATCTACATTCAACTCTTTGGAAATGATTAGCTAATCAACTGATCAGTCAAACAACAAGATGAAAAATATTTCAAGGCAAGGACAAGATTATTTATGCAGCAGAATTCAGACACAAGGGCAAATAAATTCATTGTGCTTTACAATGATACATGTAATACATTAGGCTTAAAATGATAAAAAAATTCATATAATGCACTACAAATGACAAAACCGAAAATACAATATAATATAAGAAATCGACACAATGATGCTTTAACTCTGCAGCAGGCATCTTTTCCAGAATCCATGAATTTGAAACACATAATCCCTTAAATTCTAATCCATGAGTCTTTTAAACGTGATAAAATGACATCCATGCCCACATCACATGTCTTGTCTTTTCCCCCCAGTGCCATGCACCCCACAAAATGTCTCTTCTGAGATGAACTGTCAGGACAATTTTCTGACAATATCTTGGTTGGACAGCCCAGGAGCTGACTCCTATGTAGCCACAGTGCAGGACAGCAATGGTTTATCCACATCTTGCCAGGCCATGGATGAGAACTTCTGCAATGTGACTGGACTGAGCTGTAGTCAGATTTACCATGCGTCTGTGATCGCATCTGACGGATACTGTGACAGTCCCCACTCTGCTGTGGTTGATAAACATTCAGGTAGGAAACCACCAGAAGAGACATCATCATATTTTAAGGACGGAGGCAAAAATGAGTGTAGAAACCAGTCTACCCTCTGTATGCAGTATATAGTGTATATTATATAGAATGTATTGACTTTGTGTTAGAGCTATTTCACAGCTGTGGGCTTTAGTCCAGTTACCAAACATCAACCTTGATCAATTTGTAGTGGTGTGAACATAATCAGAACTATTCCCAAAGCAATTACCATGTAATATATTGATCGTCTTATTATGTGATATCCTTTACGTCTGAGCATTTTCCTCGTCACAGATGACAGTTACCATTATCAAAACAACCTTATACTGTCGTGCAGGAAAAAAAGTTTAGAGATGGAATCTGGCTCACCATGTTAAGGCTCGTAGATTTCATTGTTCAGCACAGGAATTATCTTCAGCTACAGAAACTAAGAGACGCATAATGACCCTTAATACCCTTAATGACCTTGTTAAATTAAGAAGAAAGGTTTGAATTAAGCTTATGAAGTAATTTAATCTTAATAATTTCTGAGTGAAACCAAACTGTACCAAAGGTGAATGTAATATTTCTGCTTAATGAATTCATCAATAACAAATAATGATGATAATTGTGTTAAAAGTGGACTATCATTATCATGCTTGCCTCCCTTTTGTTGTTTTTCCTTTTTTTCCCAACAGAAATTGGGAGAGGTCAAAAATATAAGTATACCAAAATCATGGATACCATAACTGTGCTACATGTCCCTCTCTTCTCATCTCAGTTCCCTGTAAACCAAGCTTCATCACGGCAGTAATGGATTGCTATTCGAGGGCAGCCTTGGTGAGCTGGCATTTTAGTGACGGAGCTCTGTCATACGTGGCCACAGCGACAACTGCTTCAGGCCACGAGGTCATGTGTCAGACCATGGACACCAACTGCGAACTGGGACTGCTTTGCGGCCAGAGCTACTTCATCTCTGTCAGAGCTGATGGACAGACCTGCAACAGCATTGCTCACATGCCAGGAAAAGTGGCTACTGGTGAGCAAGTGCACACAAACTTAAGTGGATACCCTTATAAACAAAGGGGACAATTAGATGAAATTGATAGATTGATCTGGTTTATTCACATGGAGTGAATGAGGAATTTGTTAAATATTTGCTTCAGACGGGTCAACAAAAATGTCAGTTACTTTCGACTTCCTGGAAGTACCATAGATCAATCTGGGAGATCCTGAGCCAACATTTAAATCCAGCATCCAACAAATCAATATTGACTGCTTGATCAAAGCCTGTCCTCTCTTTTTTTCTGCCTTCTCTGACAGAGCCATGCCTCCCTCAGCACATCACCACTGAGTACAACTTGGGCATTGGCCAGGTTCTGTGGGACAAGAGTACTGGCGCTGAATATTACACGGTGGAAGCAGTAACAAATGAGGGCCTGAGCAGTTCTTGTAGCACAAATGACACCTACTGTGTCATGCACAATATGGTCTGCAGCCAGAAATACCATATCTCTGTCACAGCACACAATGATGTTTGCGGCATGTCCAAGTCGACAGAAAAAGTCAGCATTAAGACAGGTGAGAAAACACTGATATGATATGTCAATTTGGCTGTGTTTTCAGCATCTCTTGATTCAAATTTCCAGTGGTAAAGTAAGGTCTGAGTATTAATCCTACTTCCAATAGTGTCTGAAACACAAGAATTAAATATTTGGTCTTATTTACTGAGTTTTTACTGATATTGCCTTATTGCCTAATTAGTTGTGGTAATCTGAGGTGTGTTATTATGATATTTCAATGATATCATTTGGTTGTTCTGTTTAATTCAAGATGCTTTTGTCTCACGATCATGTATGGTAACGAAAAATAATCAGTGCATTGATTTTGTCTTTTTTGTCCCTTCAGAGCCCTGCCCACCCACCAATGTGCAGGCCAGTTTGAATTGTGACAGTGACATGGGAACTGTGACCTGGGAGGCCAGTGTTGGTGCGGTTGGCTATTTGACACATCTTTCTGGACGTAATGGCCACTCGCTGTCCTGCTACAACACGGACACTTTCTGTGACGTATATGGCCTCCAGTGTGGAACCATTTACCATACCAGAGTCATTGCTATTGGAGATGAACTCAACAGCACCGAATCTACCACGATCCTGCTGGAATCAGGTTTGATGTCGTATTTATGCTTAGACATCAGCTTTTGTTTACATCATCCTTCCTCCGTGTCATCCTTGTCTCTTGAATTCTACACGACATTCTCTGTCTTTAGCTCCCTGTGCAGTTGAAAATATTGTTGCCGATTTTAACTGCGAAAACGACACAGCCAAGGTGTCATGGATTGATGCCTTTGGAGCCGAGTCCTACCGGGTGACTGCCACAGGAAGTGGTGGACACTGGGCTTTTTGCAGAAGTAATAACACTCACTGTAACCTGAACGAGTTGGAGTGTGGTCAGACATATAATATCAGCCTCACCGTCATCAGCAAGGTCTGTGAAATGCAGACGGACACTAATGCCAGCTTCTCTACACGTGAGTTGAGCAAATAAATTAGTTTTTTCGGTTTGTATGACGGTGGATTTCTGATACTAAAACAAAATGTGTTGCCCAGGTCCTTGTAAACCTTTAAATGTTGGAGTGAACCTGGAGTGTGGCACCAGTACAGCCAACTTGTACTGGGAGGAAAGAGAAGGAGTTGAACTCTATGTAGCTACTGCCACCTACAGCATGGGGACGACACAGTGCAACTCCACCAACTCCTCCTGTGTCTTCCATGACTTGATGTGTGGGGAAACTTACCAATTCTCCGTCACTGCACAAAGTCACAGCTGCCACAGTAATGTCAGTAGCACTGTGGAGATTCAGACAGGTAGAGTGAATGTTACCTTCGGTATTAGAAGAACCTATACAGTAATTCACCTGTCCATACCCTGTATATAAAGACAATGATTGAATTGAATTGGCCTTCTGATTGTGCTAGTGCCCATCAATCACAGTTTCACCTCAAACCTGTACATTCCTTAAAGTCCTGTGTGTTTTACGCATAAATGGCACTACAAAAATGTGATTAATTCAAATAATCCATAAATGTATAGTAATTAATAGGACACAATTGTAAACATGATAATCTATTACAGTCACCGTCCATGCAGATTACACATCTTCATTCATTTATTGATTTGGACTTCACCACTTTACATTTTTATGCCTGGAAGGACCAAAACAACAAAGATTTGTCAAAGATTTTTTATATACCGGTACTTAATTTTATGTTGTTTTGCTTCGCTGCTCCTTTTTCCATTTCAACAAAACAAACTGAATGAATGATTCTCATTATGTGTGACATTTGTGCAACATAAATTCTCTTTCACCAGAACCCTGCCAGCCAGTCGACTTGACAGTGACTGGATCATGTGGCAATAACACTGTGGCATTGAATTGGTCAGAGGCCAATGGAGCATCTGCCTACGTGGTGTCAGTCACAGGAAACCTGGGATATGTCGATGCTTTCCAAGTCAGTGATAAAATGCAAGTAATTCCACTACCCTGTGGACAAATATTTACTTTTACCGTGACAGCCCAGGACAATCGCTGTGCCAGCCTTGAGAGCCAGCCCCAAATATACAGGACAGGTCAGCACATGTCCAGTTTATTTTGTCAAATATAATGTACAGGAAGTTTGTTGCGATGCCCTCATTTCTGTGTTTGTGCTTAGACCCCTGTGTGCCACAGAATGTAGAGAGCTACATACATTGTCAGGACAGCATGGGCGCGGTCACGTGGGCCCCATCTGATGGGGCAGATTCCTATATCGCAATTGCAGTGGCACTGGACGGGCACTCCCACATGTGCGTTTCACAGCGTACAGAGACTGCATGCACTTGGCATGATCTGCACTGTGGTGAACACTACACTGTTCACGTAGTTGCCATTTACAATGAGTGCAATAGCTTGCCAAGTAGCAGCACTATGATACGCATGGGTAAGTAGCCTAAACATGGAACTTTCTTTGTCATAGGAATAAAAGAATGTCAAACAATTCCATACAAATTGGTCAGAGGAAATCATAGGTTAAAGAATGACAGATAAAGATTCAGTCTAATATATGAAAAGCCTCACAGTTGTTTTTTTCTTTTTTCCATTTTAGCACCCTGTGTACCCCAGAACCTGAAGGCATCTATGAACTGCGAGCTGAAGGTAGCGTTTTATTTTTAAATTGACTTTAAGAAGTTTCTCTCAAGAAAATATAAATAATTCCCTCGTCTTTTCTTCTCTTATATGCTTTTTTTAAGGTGGGATCTCTGACGTGGAATGCCAGCGAAACTGCTGAGTCCTACATTGTGACGGCAGAGAATAATAATGGCCACAAAGTGGAGCTTAGCACCACTGAGACCTCAGCTTTCATTTCTGAGTTCACGTGCGGCCAGGAGTACTTCCTGTCTGTTCAAGCGGTTGACTCTGTTTGCAGAAGCGCTCCCAGTGTGCCTGAAGTGTTACAGTCAGGTACATTCCTGGTGATTCCCAAACTTGTATTCTCTTCTTCAAAGTTGACACGTGACACTTTAGTTATTTTGAGCTCGAAGTGGAAGTGCACAGTGTTCATGTGGAATGAGTTGGGCTATGTTGAACAAAGATATTCACCGGAAATTATTATTATTATAAGTATTATTCACTTGTGAATAATAGCCACAATAATGGAATTGAATCCATCGATGTCTCATTAATTGATTTGCATACCACCAGCATTGTAACTTGAGATCAGAACTTTTGAGAGTCTGGGTCAAAATTGCAGCAAGATGATGTCACAGCAGGAACAGGAATAAAAGGAGAGGGAAAATACGAATGATTGCAAGATATAGGAATTTTACTATTTTCATAAGTTAAAACAAACATGTAGAAATTTTTAAAAACAAAACAATTTGGTGTGCAGGTAGAGACAATAAGCCAAGATTGGATATATGTAGTTATTAGATTATTAGATTACTAGATTACGCGTTGATATTAGATTAATAGATAGTATTACACAAATATTAAGTAAATGGATTAATATTAACTAAATACCATAGTTTTTGACCTTCTATATCTTATTGAAAGTTGATCTTGAGCAGTCTTATGATTTGCTATGTGATCGTCAGGTTAGTAACAATGAACCTCTCTCAGCTGTGCCCTGTAGATAAAAGAACACCTTTGCGTGCCCCGATACCTCACCTGATAAAGCGCATGCCACATATCAGCGCAGACTCAATTCCGACCTGTGCCCTTCACTGCATGTTATCTCATCTCACTGCGCTGCCATTCCTGTCTATCTCTCTACTGTACCTATCATAACAAAACAAAAGAAGAAATGCCCAAAAAAGCTTTTAAATAAATACACCTTTGAACAACATTAATATTAGTGATATATTAATGTGATATTGAAAATCTCTTTCATCAGTGCCCTGCCCACCCACTGCGGTCTCCAGTGTCCTGGACTGTCTCTCCAACAGGGCAGTGATATCATGGGCCCTCTCAGCAGGGGCAGAGTTCTACACGGCCAAAGTCATAGCGGAAGATGGCGATGAGTATACCTGCATGTCAGAGGGGACCCTGTGTGGATTGTCCAGCCTGGATTGTGGACAGAACTACACAGTGGCTGTCATTGCGTCGTCAGGTATCACAGGGTCACAGTGTGACTCCGACACCAGTGAGCCTGACTCACTGCAGTCAGGTGAGACGTTAGCACAATCAAGATAGATAATATAAGGACAGTGATTATATTGTTATATATTATGTATGTATGTAAGTATACATATATATAGCTGACACCTTAAAAAGTAGCAACTTGACTTTAGGCTTGACTTTCCATGGTTATTGAATTATACTTATCACCAGTTTGTTTGCCTCTCTTAGCACCTTGCATTCCCACTGATGTGGAGGTGAAGCTTGACTGCTCTACCAATACAGCTTTGGTCTCCTGGAATCCTAGCCAAGGGGCACTGGACTATAATGTAACAGCTGAGAACAGACAGGGAGCTGGGTCCTCCTGTCAGAGCACAAGCCCAGAATGCACCTTGACCGACCTGATCTGCGGACAGACTTACATGGTCCAGGTGGTGGCACAGGATGAAAAATGTTCAAGTTTGCCCAGCCCCACTGAAAAGCTAAACTCAGGTACAAACAGAATCTGAGGTAATACCACTAAAAAGTTGCAAATTGACCACCAACCCATAGTACTACATACTCATACTCTCATACCTAAGGACAAGCTTTTCTGGCCAATTTGTTGTTACTCTTTTCAACTTCTTGCAACGGTGATGCTTGCTTTGCATTCAAATAATTAATCTTTACAATTTGCATAGTGAAGCTTTTGGTGACACCAAGGATGCTTTTTCATTATTTGCCCTGAATTTATTCTCTCCTGCTCTCAGTTCCCTGCATTCCAGTTGCTGGCTCAGTGGTTCTGGACTGCTTCACCAGTTCGGCCCTGCCTGAGTGGTCCCTTGCTGAGGGGGCTGTGCATTACACCACAACAGCTCGTTCTGTTAGCGGCAGTATTTCCACCTGCACAACAAACTTTACCAACTGCGAGCTTAAGCAGCTACCATGTGGCCAGACGTATTCTGTGACTACTGTGGCCTCAAATGAATTGTGTGACAGCTTGCCCAGCAACAGTTTGGAAGTAACATCAGGTATAGACACAGTGAAAAGACTGAGATAAAGGAGCAGGGTTGCGAAATGGGGAATTGTAAAATAAAACCATTTTTCTTGCTTCTATTCTTCTTTTTACCAGTCCCTTGCCCTCCTCAGGATGTTAGGACCAATCTGGACTGCTCTGCAAACACGGCCCGTGTGGCTTGGCAGGAAGGCAGAGGGGCCAATTCCTATATTGTCCAAGCAATCGGTTTGGAGGAGCACATAAGTGGCTGTGAGACAGAAACCCGCTCATGCGTCATTGAGGACCTCAATTGTGGTTTCACCTATTATGTTAGTGTGATTTCCATTAACAGTCAGTGCAATACATCCAAGAGTGACATCATGTCGCTGGAAACGGGTAAGAAGGAGTCAGTCAAAGGAATTTTATATTTTAATAGTAAAAAGGGTGTTTTTCCGGCAGATTGAAACAACAAGCTTGGATGCTTACATGTCCTTAGATTTAAGTAGAATAATAGATGGTATTTCCTTTATAATTGAACAAAGTGAAAACATTAGTGTGTAAAAACACAGGCTGAAAATGGTTAATAAAAGCATGATTTTCAGTTTATGTAACACTTCAAGGCTTTAGCTAAGAATTAATTGTGATTGTGATTTAACATAATTCTTCAGATACAAGTATGTTTTTATACAGCGGTGACTGCTCTTTCTCTGTGTGCAGTGCCTTGTGTACCAAAGCTGATGGAAACCAGGGTGGACTGTGAAACTGGTGATGTGGCAGTCTCTTGGGAACAAAGCAAAGGGGCAAATTACTACACAATAATGGCGCATGGCAGCGGTGGTTATGCATCATCACACAACACCAGCCAGTTATCAGTCATGTTAGATGACTTGTTGTGTGGCCTCTCCTACACCATCACTGTTAGTGCTACAGATGACATGTGCACCAGTGCTGAAAGCAACGGCAACCTGATCAACACAGGTAGAATGAAGATTGCATCCATAGTACACCGTATGCACCATCACAAATATATGTATGCCCCATACAGAGGTGATAGTGAAAACTCTTTGATAGAGACACCAGATAGGTATTTTTTGGTTTCTTTGTGTGTAGTGATCAGGCTTCACAATCAGTATGGTTACATGTGCTTATATCACCACATGTAGTTGGAGAAAGGCAATAGATTAGAATAAGATAAAACTGGACTAAAAAATTAAACTAGGGTCAGTCTGGTCTGTAGTGAAACCCTAGATGGCAGTACAATGAGGCGCTTTTGCTATTTTGTTTCACTGAATATTAATCCAAAATGAATATTGTGATATTGTTAAATGTATAAGCTATACAAGAGACATATTTATTTATTCGAGTAAAAAAACTAATGTTGTGATCTGTAAGGCCCTCAATGTCCTCCTGTCTGTCTGTCTGCAGTGCCTTGCATACCGCAGAAGCCAACAGCAGAGATGGAGTGCAGCACAAACACAGGCGTGGTGTCATGGGAGGAAGGAGAGGGTGTATCTTCCTACATGGTGGAGGCCGCTGGTCCTGATGGGCACACAGTCCAGTGTAGCAGCACCACAAGCAGCTGCCAGCTGCCCAACATGCATTGCGGTCAGCTGTACAACCTGACCGTGACAGCTGGGGATGGACGTTGTGACACCAGCATGGCCCACCTGGACCTGCAATCAGGTAAATGAGGGCAATGTATTTTTGAAAAATGTTATCACAAGACAAGTTGATTTTTAAGAAGAGTTTAGTATAACATTATTGTTATTAATTGCGGAGAGAAAAACAATGTCAACATGAATTTAATATTTATAATAATAATGTATAGTTTTCTGGAATTTACATTTTGTTGCTTATCAAAACAAGTGTGGAGCAGGTGCTATCTGCAGCTGATGTTTGTCCACTTCTTTTTATGATGTTTTCATGTACCTCAGAAATGGGTTTGAATAAAAATCAGTCAAATTCATTCATTGATTGATGATTCCACAGAGCGACAATGAATCGCTGAACACTGTTTAATTTTGAGATGTTTGTTGCCAAGTAATGAAGACTCTGATGAAGTTGATTGCTAAGTATTATTCATCATATTCAGTATCCTTGTCAGGATGGTAAGAGCAATGAATATTCTTACTCAGTCGTACCACGCAGATTGTAATCCAACTAATCACTTCATGTCATTCTAAATACGTTAGACTTATAAAATAATTAAACATCACATCTCGTTTCCTCCTCTGTCTTTCCCAGTGCCATGCAGCCCCACCAACGTCAAGGCTGATCTACAATGTCACTCAAGCTCTATTGCAGTGACATGGGAGCGTTCCAGTGGAGCACTGTCCTACCATGCACTTGGTGTCACAGCAAATGGAGGACGCATTGAATGTAACAACACTGAGACCTTCTGCGATCTGAATGACCTGCTCTGTGGACACACTTATAGCGTCACCGTGTTCGCCACAGACAATACGTGCCAAAGCATGGAGAGCGACAATGCTGTTGTTCGTACAGGTAGACAGAGAGGAGCGTCTACTAGCTCACTGTTGTCCAGGTGTTTGATCTTATTTAACGTTTTCCATTCTTTCTCTCCCCCAGCTCCTTGTACACCCCAGAATGTACATCTTGAGGTACAGTGTACTGCAGATTCCATAGTTGTGTCCTGGTCACCTAATCCAGATGCTGAGTACTTCCATGTGCAAGCACTGAGCAACACTGGGGCTTTACATTACTGTAACTCAACTGGCAGTAGCTGCATTGTGGATAATCTATCATGCGGACAGAGTTACAAAATAAACGTTGTGTCAGTAAGAGATGGCTGTGAGAGCGCACCGAGCCCAGATAAAGAGGCATCTTCGGGTAAAGTACAAGCATTCATACATTTTTTCCTGACATATCTTTTTAGCCAAGCCCATAAATGCATGCATCTTTGATAGAGTATATTTCCAGATACTTACAGATTCTGGATGCTGTCTTTAAACTGTAGAATAAATGGACCTTAACCAAAGAGGAAACACTCAAAATATTTCAGTCAAAGTGGCCATTATCTCTATAGTGGACTCGTAGTAAAGATCTTTGAGAAAATGCCTGATAGTAATACAGGACTCTGAAATTTACCCAAGCAATACCCAATGTTATGGCTCACTGTTTCCTTACTAATTGAGATCTGTTTGGTTTTAAATAATGTTTTTTCTTACTAAATGTTACATATCTACAATACCAGCAAGGGGTTTGTTGCTTTATCCGAGCCTGATTGTTTTGCATTTCCCTCTGCATAGCTCCCTGTGTGCCTGCAAACACTAAAGGCAGTCTGGACTGTGTTACAAACTATGCCTGGGTCACGTGGGACGTCACAGACGGAGCCCTCAGCTACCACGTGGAGGCTCAGGAGGCTATGGGTCACAACTCCAGTTGCAATTCCTCCTCGTCTTCTTGTAATGTCCAAGACCTGAAATGTGGGACACATTACACCATCCATGTCACAGCTATCAACGAATACTGCAAAAGTGCTCACAGCGTCCCCTTTGACCTTGAGACAGGTATTCGACATGCTCTATTGTTCCCTTATATGTAAAGATATTGCATTTGATCAAATGGACTATATTGGATGTGTCAAACTTCAAATTTCAAACTTTCGATGGCACCAAAGCTGAATGTGTCTGTGCGTCATAACTCCTGCAAGAAGATTACATTCCACCTTAATGGTATGTGCTAGAAAAGTAATATTGTAACTAAGTGGTTGATTGAAACAGTAGATAGATTACAAAGAGGTAACATCGACTCATATTGCTTTTTATTGAGTCACATAATCAGAAACATACCAAGACGTGCTTAATATAGCTATATTTATATCAACATACCATCAGTTTATAATTACGCTGAAATCAAGAGAGCTAGTTATTCCATAAGGACATGCTCATTGTCTGCTTCAGAATGTTATTTGTCATTTGAAAAGATCTACATATGCGATGTTTTATCAGTTATTCATTTACAGTAATTCATTAAAATTATGAGTTCAGTCAGAGCAGTTTATTAGGATGTGCTCATGTTTCACTGACACCTAACACATACAAGTGCTGGAATATCTTAGCGCAGCAAGAACCAGAGTAGGTCATTTTTGAAGCATTTGTTGATTTCTGGAGCCACTCTGATCGTAAGTGTCTTGTCCTGTAGGTCCCTGTGCTCTGTCATCAGTTAGTGCAATGGCAGAGTGCCACAGTGATACAATCCTAGTTCAATGGGAGATGATGGATAACATGCCTCTCTACCTGGTTACGGCTGAGGGTGAAGACGAAAGCCTCATTTCCTGTAACAGCAGCAGCAATACATGTTTACTTGAAGATGTCAGCTGTGGCATGCACTACAGCATCATTGTATCAGCATCCTCTGATAAGTGCAGCAGCCTCAGAAGCCCACCGAAGAGGATACACACAGGTATTTCACGAACAACCCAAAGCACAATTTGGGAACAGCTGTTGCATTAATACTCGCCTAAAGTTTGAGTGGGTCCTGATAAATTCAGCTTGTTTTGTCTGCTTTAGCTCCCTGTGTGCCAAAAGATGTCATAACAGTGTCATCATGTGAGGATAAGGGGGCTGTAGTGTCCTGGGCCCACTCCACAGTGGCCACATCGTACAACCTGACCGCCATGGCAATGAATGGACATGTTCTGGAAATCACCACCACACTGAACAGTATCACCCTGACTGATCTACACTGTAGTCAGGAGTACGAAATCAGCATCACTGCCTCCACTGACGAATGCACCAGCCTCGCCAGCGCTGTGCAGTTCCGAACAGGTAGTGACATCATGGACTCTTACTCGTTCCTGTCTCTTAAGTGAGACCAAAGCAGAGTCCTTCAGACTCTTTGTCGAAGGCCTCGAGGAGAACTTTGTTCTTTTGTAAGGGTCACACCTTATCTTGAATTGGTTCAAATATCACATAGCTGGTTGAACTCTGTCCACTGACCCCTCACCCGTGACACTACCAGCGTGATATTTGGGCCAAGTAAAGCGTCTCATTTTACAAAAGTTCCTGATTTTCATGGCATTTGCGGCCAAATTAGTTCACTAATGTTTTGTAGCATTCTGCAGATATTTTCCATTCACTGGTTCAGTCCGTATTATGTAGAATTGAGCCCGATGGAGATCCATGCACTGCACCAAAAAACCTCTGAAAGGTATTCTACATGATGTTATAAACATATTTAGACACAAATGTGTTCACTGTTGTTTCAGAAAATGTTAGCCCTGAAATGTCACAAATCGCAATCCTAATAGGAACACCTGAGTGACTTCTCACAATAGCTCATAGCTTTGTAGTGTAAGAAACTGTCTTGGAAATTAAAGTGAAGTAGTAAAATTAGGACCCAGCAACGATTGAATTTATACAGCATTGCTGTCATTGTAGCACGACACAATTTTATTTGGGAATCCACAAGATATTTTAATGAGTAACCAATAAATTTCTTTTACTGAAGAAATATCAGCATGGCTCTGTAGTGAATGAATGTCAAATATTTCTAGAATGCTAGATCGTGTATAAAAAATGTCTAGCTCTGCCATAAATTATGTTGATAATTGTTCAATTCTATGACATCATCTGTGTATTGCTTTAGTACCTTTTTCTTACTTAGTACAGTGTTTTGCTTCTGACCTTTTCAAACCCACAAATCGGGGCTAGCAAAACCAATAAGAATTGTAAACACATGGAACTGCAGGTCAGGTCAAGTGCTTACTAAATTTAACCTCTGACAGTAATCCTCCTTTTCTCCTCTCAGTGCCATGTGAGCCGTCAGGTCTCAGAGTGTATATGCACTGTGAGGTAGATGCTGCCGTGGTGTCTTGGGAAGTCCGATCGGGTTCGGTGGCGTATATTGCCACTGCTGAATCTGAGGGTGGCGACAAACTCTACTGCCAAAGCTTTGGTACCTCCTGCACCATCCAGGGCCTTGAATGTGGCAACATTTACAATTTCACCGTGGAAGGCTCAAATGGCGTCTGCAACACTTCATTAAGTGAGGCCATACAAGAAGGAGCAGGTAAATACAAGCATTATGTTAACCCTGCGACAGATTTTAGAAATGCAGTTTTTTTCAAACATAGGATTGTGTAGAGAAATGCGTGTACCAAATGTGTTAATATGAGATGAGATGAGCTTTAATGATCCTTCGTAGGGGAAATATTCTTGTCACAGCAGTTCAAATGAGGCAGAAGCATAGACAGCATAAAAAACAACAATAAAGAAATGCAACAGAAACACAGTCAGAAAAATTTAACATGACAAATTCAACAAAAACTGTATGTAAATACTATGTTCAGAAATAGCATAACAGAAATAACAATAATAAAATCAGTAACAATAACAGGAATAAAATCAGAGCTATACACACACTGACCATACTATACACACATACCATACAGACACACTAATAATATTAATAATAACAATAATATATTTATATCAAGTCATCTAAAATAAAAATACCATATAACACACACAATATGACCATCTTCAAAAGAATGAATTTCAGCAAGTATTTACAAAGGCAACTCTTAATCTCCTCCCGCTGCAGTTCCATGCCCTCCATCTGTTGAGAGTGTCCGAATGCAGCGGATCGATGATATGCACTGGGCCATGATTACGTGGAACACCATCAGCTGTCCTGATGTTGAATACCTAGCCGAGATAACTGGTCAAATCCAAGACAGCCCACAGGCCCTGATGGATATCTCTTCATACTGGTTGCCAAGGCCATACTTTGAGTTCCCTATGCCTTGCAGCACGCCTTATAACCTTACTCTAAGCTCAAGAAATGCAGCAGGAGTCAGCAAGCCTTCAAGTGTCTTTCGGGGGATGACAGGTAAATTCAAAGATTAATTTGCCAAGCTTGCATATATGAGAATTGGCAATGAATTCTGGGCCCAACTTCCTCTCAGTGTGGCCGTTCATCACGTGTTTTCTGTCTCCTTCCCAGTCCCCTGTCCTCCACAGAATGTAAAATACAACGGTGACAGCCAGTCTGCCGAGCTCTTCTGGGATGCCTCACTGTTTGCCACAACGTATACTGTCTACAGTGTTGCTTCGGACCGCGTCGAGCTTTGCAGCACCGCTGAGCTCTCCTGCCAAGTAATCAACTTCGACCCTGCCACCACTGAAGTGACAGCCAGCAATGACGAGGGAGAGAGTATCGCTACCAGCACCATTACAGGTCAGCTCGAGCATTACATTTAAATGTTATGATTTCTGTGTGGAGCAGAATTGGACCTATTTCATTACAGCTCCTTTACACGGCATCAGTATACACACCCATACGCAGCTGCATGTGGAAATCAAAACGATAAAAGTAGCATGGTTGAATTGAAATAAGCTGTGTGGAATGAATCATTATGAAATATTCATTTCTCTGCCTCTGTTTCACCAGACCTTCCTGTCTCCTATATGTGCGTAGGCATAGTTTCAAGCGTGGGTTTGTGTAGAAAGTGGATTATGTGGCAAAGACTTAAAAAGCTACTCTACATCCAGTTGTGCAGTAGCTACTTTTCATTTAGCTGAATGTGAATATGTTCACTGTTGCCCCAGAAACTGTTTTCATATGACTGCTCTCATCTCTCACATGTACAGTATCAAATCGCAGAAGAAGAGATTTGCGGGACAGTCAAGTTCTCGCCAATTTGCAGACGGGTAAGTCCGTTATTCTAGAAGCTGCAACATTATTACTGCTACAAACAATGAGTCATCTGTCATAGGCCTATTTTGTGTGACATTGAACAATGTAATTGCTCATCAAATCTCTCTCTGGCACACACACACAGAGCTAGGCATTCCAGAGATAACGGATGTCACCATAATTGGAGTTTCAATGTTTGTGATGTGGACGCCAGTGGACGACGCCATCCAGTACATAATCCTCATTGAAGAGGAGGCAAAAGACAAACAAAACAAGCAGGAGCCAATCGTGAGAACCATGGACAATGAGATATCGTATACAGAGAGTAACCTCAAGCCCTGGACCACCTACTGTGTCAGAATTGCAGCCAAAAACACCACCTGGCAAAGTAAATACTCTAATCCAGAGTGCAGAACCACTCTTGGCCCCTAATGAATAGCCTCAGTTTCAATTATATAGACACTGAATTGGTTAAAGATACCAGTGACTGAGTGATATCCTTGTCTTCTCCATTCAGTAGGGCCCATAAAAGAAATTTGTTACTGGCAAAAAGTAATTGCAATCCTATAAAATCTTCAGTGGATTTGAAAGCTAAAATTTTTATGCGTGGGGTACGTCTGACATGTCACAAATAAATTAAGATCAAACGTGAGGAGCACCTTTAGATTGGAATGCTTATGAATCTTCAAGTTACTTTTAGCAGTAGGTTATATACATTCTTATAATTATGGCTGGTACAATAGCAGCATGTGGCTTTATAGCTGTCTGACAAAGTATTGCTGAAATTATATTTATCAAAAATTGTTCTATTTTTGAGACTTTTGGAGCATCTTAGTTTCTCTGATTGTTAAGTCAAATCATGTATGTACAAAATAAACTGAAAAGTAGTGTGAACAAATAAAGTGGTAATTTATCAAGCAATATTTTTAAAACCATGCAGTATATTTTCTTTTTATGTACGATATGACTTCTCATTTTGTGAACACTTTGGCAGAGATCTTTTTTTTTTTTTATCAAACCCACAAATGAAGCAATAAAGAATCTGTGAAACAAACTCTCGCCCTGTTTAAACACCAGTGTGGACACTTTTCTCATTAAATACTCACAGGCAAATGGTGTGTTTATGTGCGTGTGTGTCTGTGTCTGTGTCTGTCAGATACATAGAAGAAATTAACACTTCCGTTTCTATTGCACTTTTAGAAACAAAGCGTTACAAAGTACTTGACAACAATGCACAACAGCAGACGAAGAGAACAGGATAAAATCAAGAGACATCTGCAGATAAACGGAGGCTTTTCCTATATTGAAATTTATCAGTAAAATCAAATAAAAGCATTGAAATGTGACTTCAAAAGTCCAGGTGGAGTCCGCTAGTCTAATATTTAAGGATAAATCTTATAGCATTGGGCCCACAACAATCACCCTTAGCTTGAAGCTTTGATCTCGGGGTGGCCAGCAGTCTCTGATCAGAGGATCTCAGTGGTCTTGTACTTGCGTAGGGAGACTAAAGCATGTTCGGGATTCACCGTGCACGGCTGCGAATGTGTTAATAACCACAATAAGGAGCTCGCTGGCAGCCAGGAGAGTGGAGAAGAGAGGTAGTACTGGTCAAAACCTTGACGAAGTATATTTACGCACACAAAAAAATAGGAGACTTGAAGTCTTAAAGCCCAAAACAGTTTGAAGCTTTATTCTATTGTAGCAAACTGTTCAAGTGTATAAAATTACATCTCAGTGACTCTGGCTGTCAACAGTACAGAATGAGGATTTTCTGATATTTAAATATTGATAATAATTAGTGCCTTGTTTTTATTGAAGATACTAGTAAGTTAGTGGATCGATACATTGTATTACTCATATCACTACAATTCTACTAATTCATTGTGGCATAATTTACTGTACATTATGAATGTTGCTTTGTGCTACAAGAATTTTTACTTTTCAAATTATGGTAAATGGACTGCATTTATATAGCACTGTACAATGTTTGCCATTCGCACATTCACACACCGATAGCCGAGGTAACCATGCAATAATTGTAATTATAGTTATAAAAGACAAGTACAGCGTACAGTTGATACCTAACGAGACATACAGTACACTGATCACATTCTGTCTGTCACTACATCATCTTAGCCTCACGGGAGCCTGGCTGCAGTATGTGAAGAGTGAGGATTTGTTGAACGGCTTTTCTATACCAGGGGTAAAAAAAGGCATAGATCAGAGGATTTATACTGGAGTTGCAATAAAACAGCCAGATTTGAAAAGATGAACCATCGAATGAGCTGTCCTGCCCTCCCGTAGAAGAAATGTAATATGGACAGAAACAAATTAAAAAGACAAGCAGGACAATTCCCAGAGTTCTAGCTGCCTTTATCTCTGACCTCTTAGCAAATGCCCTCACAGGCTTGATTTTAAAAGTATCAGTTTGGGACCGCATGATGCGTGCCTGTGCCACAGCCACCATAAATACCCTCATATAGAGAACTACCATAACAATAACGGGGCATACGAAGGTAATTATAAGGTCAGCTAACCCTGAAACATAGCTTATTGTCATGGCACATGCATTGTGTTTTAACGCACCTGTTCCTGAGAGCCGATCTTTTAGTATTACAGTGTTGTAAATAACAGAGCAGAACCAACACAAACACACACAAATCTTTGCTCTGCATGTTGTTATAATGTAGGAATAACGCAGAGGGTCGCAAATAGCCACATAGCGGTCAACAGAAATGAGCACCATGTTTCCAACAGAGGCAGAGGTGAGGGAAAAACTGCACAAGAATAAAAGGTCACCCACGATTTTAACTCGAAACATGCAGCAACGGATGCTGGAAATTGTCACTGGCATCAACAGGAGGCCCACGAGCAAGTCAGACACAGCCAGGGAGAGCAGGAAGACATTGGTGGATGTTTGGAGCTGCCCGCAGTGACAAATTATAATAATAGAATTGATATATACTGTATAATATAATCAAATTGATTTGCTGTCATGCTTCAATTTCAGCTTGTGTTACAGTAAATGTTGTGAACATTTGCAATTAAGAATTTTACAGACACAAAAACATGAAAAATAAACTCCACATCCCACATCACAATTAAACCCCCATATCGTGTAAGACCTCTACAGTATTTCACCAGTTATATTTGTAGAACTATATCTGTGCCTGAAGTGGGAGATGGAGATGATGACCAGCAGGTTGAGGATCACGGAGAGCAGCACGATGACGTACAGCACTGAGTTAAGGAGCATTTCGTTCGAGGCAAGTGGCGTTTGCCCGCATGAGATGTTGAGGAGAGAAACGTTGAGCTGAATTCCATCCAGTCCCTCCACCATCATCAGAAGAACTGAGTGTCAATCTGACAGCTCTTGGATTGTCCTCTTCATTTATCTCGTGTTTTTCTCAATCCTTTGCTCTTCTTCCTCTTCCTCTTCTTCTGATTGGTTTTCAATGTCTGACTCCTCCTTCCCCATCTCGTCCACGTTTTGTCTTCAAACTCCATTTTCTATGTTTTGGTGTCGTCGTTATAATTGCTTTTAATTCAAGGAATTCTAAGTTTCTTAAGCCTTTTCTACATGGGATACTCAATATGTAAACAAGACGTAAAAACCTTATTAAAAGGGTTTCTCATGTAATAAGGTTTTATTGAATTTATATAAAGTCCCCTGAAACCTGAACTGTTTGCTTTCAAAGGGAACGTGATATCCAGTGTGTGTGATGTCAGTGTTGTTCCAGGGTAAAGCTCTTAGTTCTTAGACATAATGAATAAAATGCATAAATGGATTTTAGTTGCCATATCATGTGACACTCAGCCCACAAACTGAAGCAATTAAGCAAATCTGAGCAAACACAAGCATTGAGCAGAAACTCAATGTTTTAGACCGAGTGCCTAGAAGGCCGAAACACCACAGATTCACAAATTTGAACACTAGCACAGAAGTCCACTAACAACCGAGCTCTAAGACTCAAATCAGGGAGGCCATTCCTCCCAATCGGACCCCACCATGTTCCTTCATGAAGAAGTCTTTATTCTTCATTCTGTATTTTCATACAAAGTGAAATTCATCCTCTGTTTTTAACCCATTCTTACTATAAGAGACAGGTGGCAGCCACGGTCCAGCCTGGAGACCACCTCCTGATCTACAGCCTAGTGCCTTGGTCAGGGGCAGAGGCAGGAATAATTAGACTAATGCACATGTTTTTGTGCCACACAGAATGAACTGTGGACCGGGACACAAACCCACAACCTTTCTACCGTGGGGCCACCACGCCACCGTTCATTGTTGCCAACATGAGCGCTGAAGTCTGGTCGTCTTTGGTGTGTATTTATTTACAAAGGCAATACTGCGTAAACTTCCACCTCATATTTAATCACCTTTACCTCAGAATCCTGTCTTGGTACTCTCAGAATGAAGTTGATGCTCCATGTTTCCCTTTTCATAAAACACACCTTACACGTGGTACAAGCTACAAAGCACTGTTGTAAAATGATCATTTTCTTTTTTCGTTTATTCCTCTACAAAATATTTTGATTTGTCTTTTGTTTTGGTGTCTTTACAACGTTGCAAATGACGATCTTCCTCTGTTGTCATTTGAGGTGAAATAAATATGAATGAATGAAACAAAAACTATTTGTTATCAGACATCTGTATGTGGTACATTCTTGGCTCACGTTCACTGCCATCCATTGTCAACGGCCCTTTCTTTGATCCATAACTTTGAAAGTTTAGCTTCTTCCAAACAAGCGTTGCATCATGTGTGAGTGGGAGCAGGTTGTACGGTGTGTTTACATTATCGGTGATGTTTTCTTAACACCCTTGATTGGAGCTGGGCCTCTGTGGTTTCAAAAGCTTTTATTTATCAAGCAGGTGTGAACAGGCTCCCCTTTGATACATACCTCATCATCTGCAATTATAATGTTCATGTAGTTTTGGGAATATGCTCTCTGAGGAATTTGTGTGTGTGTGTGTGTCTGTGTGTGTAAACTTTTAAACACTGGTAACCACCCGTTGACATATTTTCAAAAACTCTAGTTTTGTGTTCAATTTTGTCAAATGTCCACAGTTGGTATCACCATAAATGCCACTAATGACATCAATAGCAAAATGCACGATCATGATGCATTGTGGGTAAATCTATAGCATTAAGTCTAGCACCGGTAGAATAAAGAGATTTTCAACGGGAAATGAAACTGTCATTGTTTATAATGAATTTCATGATTTTTGTAATAATTGTAACTCTAGAAATGTAGTTTTTAATGCCTTTTGTACATGATATACTCCATTATTAAAGGCTTGCTACTGAGAAAAATATTTTATGAAGTCTTCTCAACACTGACTGTTTGCTTTCAGGCGGACTTCATCACAAATGAAATGACCAGTGTTTTGGCAGTTTCTGTACAGTGTTAAAATAACACTAACAGACCAACGGAGTAACAGGTGACAGTAACATTCAATCAGCTGATCAATATCTTATTCATGCCAGCCGGAAAAGAAAAAGTGGCTCGATCGGAATGGTGACGTCATCATTGTTCCGGAGTAACGCGGTACATTCCACACGCTGTAGTTTGTAGACATGGCAGACTGACTAAACTCATTTCTTCTCGTGTGTAGGTGGACTTTATCTCCATCCCCAAGCGGATGGGAGTAGATTAAGAAGCCTCCATTTCCAAACTGAGGGGTTTAAGTGTGAGTAACAGCGCCCCCTGCCGTCTGCTTGGCTAAGTTAGCATTAGCAAACCAAATCGGAGCGATGGAGCCGTTTTTCAGACCTCCGTTACACAGACAGAGACATCAGTTTGTCGTCGATTTTGTCAAGAGGAACAAACCTAAAAAGGTAGTCAAAGTTAGGAGTGAACGACGGGGACTTATAAAGAATCATTGGTGTAAATAAGTTTGATGGGTCGATGCTAGCCAAAAAGTTGCTTAGCTTCGATTCAATCCCAATTAAGTTAGTTTGAGGTTTCCTGTGGCTGTTTGGTTTCCAAGAATGTCAAAAATAAATGATATAAATGATATAAATGGGACTTTAAAGGCTCCAGCTGCATCTGGGACTTGGACTGAGTCATTTTCAAGTCAGTATTTCAGAAATGTACTTCCCCGTAAAATTGTTAAAATGTACAAAACCAAACTGGAAAGTCCTCAGTGACATTTCGTTCTAATAAGCGCCTTTTATTAAAATATAGCAAACGTTGAGCAGTATGATAATAATTAGACTGTTGTTTTGTGGCTAATACTTTGAAATGTCTGAAAACCGTACATATCTGGATATTTTCAAGAGATTCTACTATTTTTTATCGTCGGCGTCTTTGTAAAGTTGGAATTCAAAGTTATGTTAAGCTTCATTGTTTGGCTCTCTAAACTGTCTCACTTGTCTGCAATCAATTTAATTTATTTATAGAAGACATTTCAAAGAACAACATGAATAATATGATATAGAATAGGTAATAAAACATGAAGGTAATCAGAAAGTAGTAAAATGAGTCAAGCAAAATAACGAGACAGTTACAACAGTGTGACTAAGATGACAATAAATGCAAAACATAAAGAAATATTGGAAAGATGACAGTATTAGTTGTTTATGATGGACTCGTCTTCTTTCACGTTAGGTGGTGGACTTGGGCTGCAGTGTGTGCAGTCTCCTCAAAAGGCTGAGGTTTCACCGTGAAATTGAATTTCTGGTTGGAGTGGACATCAACCCTGCAAACATCACAAAAAAAATGTTTGTTTGAAAATAGATTACAAATCATGTGAATGATCATTTATATTATTCTGTTAATCGGTATATCATATTTGACGCCTGATACAATATCAGGCCTCAATCCAGACCCAGAACAGCTCTTTATACTCCGTTTTGTGTGCGGCATGATAATGTACATTGTGTTGTATATTTTTTCAGGCATGGACTAGCTCCCTTATCAACTGACTATCTGCAGCCAGGTTATGATCCACTAAATATTGAGCTTTATCAGGGCTCAGTCACAGAAAAAGATGCCCGTCTCAGAGGATTTGATCTTGTGACCAGCATAGAGCTGTAAGTTGCTTCGCTCTTTATATTAAGTATATATCTTATACATTAATTATAAGTGCTCAGGTTTTGGTACGGTATTGGTGTCTTGATCTATCTAATATTGTTTTATGCTCTCCTAGCTGTGTGTGTCTTCCTTTTCCCTTTCCTTCTGACCTTGTCCCTCCCTATTTCCTCCCTGACTGTCCTCCAGCATAGAGCATCTCCCTTTGGCTGATGTGATGAGATTCACTGAGGTGGTGTTTGGTTACATGACTCCAGCAGCAGTCATCATCAGCACCCCAAATTCTGAATTCAACCCTCTGCTTCCTGGACTAACAGGTTTCAGGCACCGTGACCACAAGTTTGAGTGGACTCAAACTGAATTCCAGTCCTGGTATTATTTTTTTAAGGATCTGTTTTCAGACTTTTTTTTACCATATCAGAGATATGGATAAAGATAGTTACATGTACCTGTATGCACATCAACATTATTCCAGAGCTTTACTCTTAATATATACTGTATTAGTTTTTGATGTATATCAATATGTTAACAGAGATTACCTGGCTCATCCCTCCCTAGGGCTCTCGAGCTATGTGAAGAATTTGGCTATGAGGTGCATTTCACTGGTGTTGGACAGGCACCACCGGGTCTACAGGAAAGATTTGGCTTCTGCACACAGATTGGTGTGTTTCAGAGACGAGGAGGGAGAAATGGCTTCAATGGTCTTTCGAGCGATGATCCGAATGAGGTGTATTCTTATAAGCTAGTGAGTATATTACTTTATAGCTCTGTGGTTGTGAATTATAACCGGGCATTAATGTGTGAAAACGTAGGAAGGATGAATTAATTTATACCAATTATAATCAACCCAAACCAGATTCATAACTTCTTACTTAAAACCATATTGGGGCTTGGTGCTTTGTCAGAATAAATCGAATGTATTCATGGTGTTGTGAGAATCGTGAGGGGCGGCCTGGCTTAGAGGGTAAAGGTGATATCCTCGTGATCAAAGGGTTGCCAGTTGGATCCACCGCTCCTCCATGTCAAAGGTCCCCGAGCAAGGCCCTCACCCCAAAATGCTCCCGACAAGCAGGTGGGCCTTGTGTGGTTTACTCGGCTGTCGGTGTGTGTATGAATGGGTGAATGTGAGGCAAAATGTTTTCGGGGGAAAAAAAGCGATAGAAATGCAGTCCATGACAATGTATTAACCAGACGATTCACAGAGCTTGTATCTAATGCGCTTTACTGCCCTCTATTGGTGAATACAATGAACGACATTAATGTCGTGATAAAAGTATCAGCCCATTTTTAAAGACTTCTTGAGCAATAGAAACCTCTAATTACCACATGTATATTGAAGATTAATCTAGATAGATAGAGATGAGTTTCATCAAAACTAGATCATTGAACTGATGTTCTTGCAGATGTGGAGTACTTGTGCTTTTGGTGTTACCCAAAGAGGGTTCTCAAAGTCAGATGCTTTTGACACTTAAATAATTAAATGAAATAATTACTGAATTATTGATATTGATCATCAACCCTTTCAATGGATTGAAGGGCTCATATTAACTAATATGGCATCAAAAACATCACAACCAAGATGAATGCTTACATCTTGATGTATTTTGAAACTCTGTCTCCACATTAGCTGTATAGTGTAAGCTACCCCAGCCTGAGAGACAACAACATCTTGCGGAGGGTCTTGGTGAATGAAGTCCTGTACTGGATAGCAAAGCTGAAGAGGGAATGGATGGAGAAGAGTGGTGAGCACATACTGCATATCAGCTAATTTAGCTTTATCGAAGCAATTAAGCAAACCTAAGCAAACACCACTGTCAAGCAGGGCCTCAGTGTGAAAAGAAAAGCTTAGATGCATCACCAGGATGAAATTAGTTACTCAAGTTCGCCTTTTCCATGTGCACCATATTTGTAAAACACCAATTCTTTTTGAAATTCCAGTATTTATGCGTAATTAAGATGAATTCTCAGTCAACTTGATAAAAATGAATCTGTTTCTCTTAAACAATATTAACAGTATGTGGGGAAGAGATGGAGAACCCTGCAGTAAAGTGTGACAGTGCTGCTCCAGTTCATGACAAAGTGTGTGACGAGGTCTTTTGGACAGACAGTGGGGCACAAGGAACATCTTCCAAACAGTGCAGGTATGACTCTGGGGCGATGAAGAGGAAGAATATTATCAGCATGGCTCAGAATGAAGTTTTTGTGCACTTCCGATTGGCTGTGAGGGTGTTTCTCCTTCCAATACATATTTTGCATATCTATAGGTGTATGTGTGTACCCTTGGCCATGGTGTGGAACTGCTGTCCCAAAGTCAGTTCACTGAGTGGAAGTCTCAATAATCTCAGACATCTGCTGTTGGACGACCCCTTAGTTAAGCTGACGCAGGACGGCTCTGCTGTGCTTGTACTCAGCCAGGAACAAGGTACTTAAACAAAAGTCGACATTACATCATTACGATACTGAGAAGAAATAGAATGGATGCATGAAATGTAAGTTATTAATTTTAAATGAAGATAATTTGCAGACATTAAATATAAAAATATTTTTAATTCTTGATTTATTGTGCTACTACAATTTTGACACTCTATGGAGCCAAGAGATTGCATCCCTAAGATTGTTAGTATTCCTTACACAGAAGGAAAAACGTGTATCCTGAAAAAAACGTACTTTCTACCAGGTTTGTGTGATTGAAAAAAATGTCTTGTAGAAGTATTGAAGTCTGAATACTGAAATACTCTTGTAGTAGTCTTGTTAATCAAGGGTTCGTCAGAGTCATTAGGAGTCATCCTTGGAGGACCATAAATATATGTAGCATTTTTCATTGAAATCCTTCCTTTTGTTTTATTCATCTCTACACCAAAGTGGCTCTATGAGGTCTCTGCTATTCAGGTCATCCTCAGAACTCTAGTGCTGTCTCACAGTATGTTGTTGAATCACTTTGTCTTGATTTATGCTCCCAGACCAGGAAGAAGCAGACGATGCTGACTTGGAGGATCCTGGTTATACAGGGATGAGCCACTATTCTCACAGTGATGTGCAAGAGGAGGACTGGGAGGCGGATCTGTGCTCTTAAGGAGAAGCACAAAGATGAAGTGGGTGACTCATTTAATAATAATAAGCAGACAAATGGTTCTATCCTCAATTTTTCCTCCACTCGTTGCCCTCGGTCACTGTTGGACCTACATATGCTGAATCCAGAAATGAAACAAAAATAGAAGAGAAAGTCCTCATCAACCATGTCAATGATAATAAAACCATCTTCCTAAATTCACGAGTATATTGACTGATAAATGCATTGCAGGCACATCAATGGTTTTAAGCTTTAGAAAAACTGTGTTAATATTGGCAATGTTGACATAGTAATTGCTCTGCATTTCTGGATGGCACGCAAGTGACACACAGGGAATATTTTTACTGTTTATTAACAGTGAAAGGTACACATTTAAGCATACGGTACACCTGTTAAGGAAGCAGATGTTTGTTGAAAGGACGGCTCTAAAACAGGAAACACTGGACAGTGTCCAAACAGCGAAAAACATCACTTTACAGAGAGAATACACTTTACAGTTTCATATAAACACAGCTTCACAGAAGACAAGAAGCAACCATGTTTGTAACAACATGTTAAGTACCAAGCTGAACATACCTGCCTCATACAGGTACAACTAGCTATCAAAATAAGATTCCAACACAAAACTGAGTTGTTTGCAAAGAATCTTGTGTTAGAACTGTAGCACTGTCTTAAGCAGTGAACTTACTTTCTAAACTGTAAAATATTCAACAAAAACATTGCACAATAGTAGTAATGAAGGTAAATCATAGAATATAAAGATGATATCTGATGATTGTGGTGGTTGCATTTTGACAACAAATGAAGGACTTACAAACTGCTGAACAAACATAAATTGAGAAGACTGTTACAGTTGTCACAATTTGCATTGAAATTTGTGTAGACATTGGCTTAACATTAATAAAGTGGATTTGTTCCTTCAACATGGAATTATGCAGAACAAAACATGGCACCATTTAAAATAAACTGGAGGAAAACTCTCAAAAAGACTAAAATGCGTGATGTCCTGCAAATAGGATGGCAGTACAGAGTCACAGCTATTCAATTAACAAAAGGACATCTTCGTCATGCAGCACTTACAAACACAATAACAGATAACATTGACTTACGGTTAAAACACCACACGGCGATGTAATATGGATATAGTTAACCTTCAAGAGGCAGGCGTCCTACCTCTGCTGTGGCTTATGACAAGAGACAGAAGACAGAGACTACACAGAGAGTTTTCACCAGTTAATGTTGGGTGTTAGTGTTTTTATGCATAGACCTGACTGAGTCCCAGGTAATAGCGGTGTGTTGTATACTTTGGCTGATTTGCTGCCAGTCCCATAAATGGTACATTTATTCTCCTATTAGCCTAAAATATAAATATTCAACATGCATCACAGTATCGGGATAAAAGTAGAGTCATCGGTGTTTGAGCAAGTAATGAGATTTTCACCTGCTTTTGAATGCTATCACAAAACTATTACTCTGGGTCTATTGTTTTAAAATACAGGCGGCCAGTGCTGACGCGTATTTTATACATGGCAGTTGACTGAATAAGTACTTCACTCACTGTACAATTCTAAGTAAAACAAACTACTCTCTGCGTGCATCAGTGGACAGTATCTAATTCTTGCTGTGGTCACAGGATCATCCATTTGTTTGCTGCTGTAACCCTCCTGGTCAATGGGCCAGATAAGAAGGAGGCGTTGGATTTATTTGTTCAGTGAATGCATTTTGAACCCCAGATGTCAGGCATACGGGTTTCTGTATTGATAGTATGTTAGTGCTCCAGAATCTTCGAAAATCCCTTTATAGTGATGTAATAGTGTATCCAATAAATAAGAGTGGAAAGAACTGTCCTCTTATTTTCTCTGAATCATTGACATTGACAGAATTAGTATATCTAATAAAAAAGTGGTCTGCGACACAGCAGACACACACACACATTAATAGCTCAAGCCCGATGCCTGGTCTCTGTAGTAAAATAGTTCATTTCTAAATACCATTGGCTCTCACAGTGCTAACAATTTAGCAAGAGTTTTCAGCAGCTTGTTGATGACCCTTAAAGAGAACCTGTTTCAAAGGAAATTCAAAACGAGTAATCGCTAAGTAACAAAAATTATTAAGGAATGTATTGGGAAAACACATGGCATACTCCTTGAGTTAAGATTTTGATTCATCCTAGACGATGCACACAGAACAGATCTCATCTTCCTACCCTCCATTACTGAGGAAAAGCTCATTTACGTTTTGTTTTTCATAGTGTTAAAAGGGTGAAATTTGGATGCAGGTGACAAAACATGTCCTCCAAACGACAAGACTAATCTAAACAACAGTTTTAGACAATTTTGTCTTCAAATGTTTGAGACATGCATTTTGTAATGGATAATCTGGAATGTGTGGGGCCTATCATGAGTAATCAAGTGTTCAATCCACTCTCTAATCTAACCGTGGGCTACAGTGCTAATTAGCAGATATGAACACAAGAGGGCACTGTTGTAATGTCAACCCCTCACTGACTTCCATGGTCAGACAGAGTGGCAATTAGATGATGTCTGATGATAATGAGGATGATGATGAGAGCAGACACAGCTTTGTTTTTTGTGGTTGTCAACAGTGTCAGTTCACCTCTAGAAGGCTACAGGTCTAACGCTTCATCACCACCTGCTCATATGCTCCAGCTCCAACTCTGACAGGAACAGACAAAAACAAAGAGGGCTCAGATATTATGGATTTGGACTCACAACACAATGATTCATTTCCTTTCTTTTTTTCTTACAAGGTGTTTCTAGAAAGGATTTAGGTCATGGCAAAGTTACAGCAGATATTAATTAATGATGGTTGAATGATTTTTGTCTCCTTCGCCCCTCTTGTCTACTAAGAACAGATGTTAAGTATACAGAACATTCCAGTGGTTGGACTCACCTGGTAGGGAGGTGATGACTTCCAAGTGCTGTACTCCCTCCAGGGCCAACAAACAAACGCAAGCCTTCCTCTGCAGCAGACACACATGTAAGATTCAGTCAGAACACAAAGCAGCAGCATACACCCAAATAATTCTGGTGATCAGGAGCAGTCAGTTGCTAGGCAATCTAAAAATAATCATGTATTGACAGCAGCATTTTTTTCTTAGCTCTTCGGGTGAGGCCTTGGAAAGGAAGAAAAGTGCCCTTCTTAAAATACGGGTAGAATTTTTAATTGATTCTGTCATGCAACATACCCGAATGCTTCACCCACACATGGTTGCTTTGTTCCTTAGAGATAGGACCGTGCAAGACTGGAAATCTGCCAGCTCACGGAATGCAACCTACAGAATAATGAGGCCGCGCTGCACTTGTGGGTCGTGCGTGTTTTCATTGCTGCGTCTTACCCTCAGCACTGGAGTCGAGCAGGCTGGGTGTAAAGTCTTGACTCTGGAGAATTTTTTCCACAACATCATCAGCATCAACTCGTGTATCATCCATTCTTTTTAGCTGTGACTCCATGGAATCCTGCTTCACTGGGTGTCTGAAGGGAGAATACAGTGGAGTTGTTTTGTGTCCAGTGGCCTTCAGTAATCTGGAAACACTGTACGATTCTAATTATCGACTGGCGTTTCACAAATAGGTATACAGATGAGTAATGTTATGCTAAAAAATGCTCACTGCCCGCTCACCTGTTGAGTCGTTCACAGGACGAGGCACTCCGGACCGGTGTGCCTGTTGGATTGCTCGTGGTGGGGGTTGGTTGTGGGTGTTCAGGAAGAGCAGGGCAGGTTCTGCTGTCTCTGTCTCGGTCCTCGCTGGGTTCAGGGATGCTGCCGATTCCTGTTGAGGTGCTACCCACTGAATGATTTCTACGGTGGCTGAACTCTGACATGCTGGACGAGCGGGAGTGACCTGTGCTGTAGCCTGACAGTGATGGACAATGAGTTCCTAACTATACAGCAGCGATTCTCAAAGCTCCACCAGTTGAAAGCCAAATGCATTGAAGCTGCTAGTGTATCATCATAGTCAAAGGATCAATTTGTGATTCGAGATTCAATGATTTTTATCAAGTACAGTGTTTTGTTCTGCTCTGCTCTCGAGCAGATGAATTGACTCTTTAGTCTTTTAAAATATTTAGCAGATAAGTAAATATGCAGTTACACCCACGCCCTCATGTGCTACTCTGTGCTTGCACTCTGCAGCGAGTTGTTCACATTAAGAGACATCTCAGTGCATCAGTGTACTATAGATATAGAGCAAATTTGCCCCACACACACACTTTAGTAAGACATTCAAAATTAATCTACCATGAGCTACTGAAGGCAGCTTTCAAAGGCAACATGTTCGGACTGAAGAACAAAAAACGTGTTCATATCCTTCAAATGTTCCTCCACAGTCACTTTACACCTTGTGTACCTAGGCACTAACAATCTTGTGCTTGACCGTAAAAACAGAAAAAACATTTTCAGATGCATATTCATAAATGTGAAGGATGAGAAAGCCATTACAGCTGCTCGACATCACTCCACTTCCTCTTGGCTCTTTTATTACTGTCATCTGATCCGCCTGTAATGGAAACTCATGTCCTAAACTGTTCTGATGGAGTGTCATTGAGAAGCTGCCTCTTTGCCTACAGTATCTTTCACATCAACACATTCTACAGTACAAGCTTGAAAAGCATAAAGAAGCCAAACAAATGGAGGTTTCATGTCAGATTTTAGCCTAAGCAATTTAAATCTGGTAATGTCTACCATTCTGCCTCATTCATTAACCTTTAGATAATCACCTTTGCATAATTAAGGTGCAACAAAGGTCTGTTTGAATTCCCATCTTCCAGGTTATATAATAAATTTGATTTAATCTAGTAGCAGAGGCATAGTTCACCTGAAAGCTTGGACTGTTGGCTGGCATAGCTGGAGGTTCGTGAATGACCACAGCCTCCGATCTCATCGGGAACAACAGTGCACTTCCCTTCTCGACTATCTGTTAGGTTAGAAAAGAAAAGGAAAATCACAACAAACAAAAACAAAGTTTTGGGCAACTTCCTCATTAATGCTTAATCGACCACCATTACAATTTGTACAGTAAAGCAAACACAGTAAAACCTAGAATAGTCTCATGTAGTTCAAATGATACAGGCATCATTTACACACATGCAAACACAGATACACACTGCCCTGTTTTTAACCATGTGTGAGCCTAGAGGGTCAGAACAGATTGTAGCTAATCTAAGAGAGCTAGTTTAAATTATACATGAAAGAGATGCACTCCACTGTGAAGCCTTCAGGAGGAACACAAATTCAAAGCTGCAATGTGTACACACATGAACAAACACATGTGTAGAAGCCGAGAGAGTAGAATGGAGAGATATGTAGCAGAAAGGGACAGCTGGAAGAAAAAACCTTTTCAAAAAATGCATGAGACTCGAACAGCACTTACATTTAACTTAAGTACTGTACCTCGTTAATATAAACACCCACAAAGACACAAATGAGATTAAGTAATCAGACTGCCAGTATCAAGGTATCATGTACATAATCTACTATCTATCTATAATCTAATCTAAATGTATGGAAATGTAGACAAGCTGACAGAAGTAGAGCTGAGCAGCATTATGTGCTCACCAGGACAGGCTTTTTGTGAGTTCCCTCCCCTGGTCTCCTCCAGGAGACTCTCTCCATCACTCTGGATGCCAATCACAGTGGCTGTGGAGGGTGGCCTGCCAAGAGAGGAAAGTAAAATATTTTCCCCTTCCTGACTTTCACTGTGCCAATTATATAAAACATGCTCAAGAAAACAAGACAAAATAGAGTCAGTTAGAATGGTACAGGAGAGAATATTAAAAAATGTGATGAATCAAAAGACGTGTGGCAATAAACCACTCGCGATTAAAATACAAACTCAAACAAAAGAAAAGGCTTTTCGCCCGAAAGCACCAGCTAATTTATATTTTTAGGTCATATTTTGCCCTTAAGGATAGCAGCCTTTCCATCCTGTCTTACACATAAAAGCAGATTTCTACTGATTCAAATTACAATGAGGTCCTGGATTTTGTGTATGTTTAAAATACATGTTGCAGTCTCAGATACTGCAGTCTAATAAATCAGAGGTGTATTCGACATTAATTAATATCAAGTATTCCTCATGAAACTTTCCCATGGCTGAGATCAAGTGGACAGCTGTCAGTGCCACACCTTCAGCCAGCATTTTTGGAGCAATTCCCGAACAGTCGTAGCCCGCAGCAAATTAACAAAGCAGGTCATCTTGGCATTTACTACGTTAAAACGTTAAACACCGAATACAGCACAAGTAAAAGAATCAATCAGATCAGCTGTAAGACAATGGGTAAGCAAATCACAGAATAGTCAAAGTCTGTGTGTGTTAGCGCTGGATGCAAACACAGCCTATATAGGGCACGGCTTGCAACTTTTGCAGTGAAATGCATCCCCAATCCCTTCTCGGCAAATAGTTAAGAATGAATAATGCAGGCCACTTATATAACAGTATAACGCTTATATAAAAATTTTAAAAAAAACTTACGTTTTAAAACAAGGATCCCCTGACATGAGCTGGGTACTGATGATAACCTATTGCAGAAAAAAAGATGTTAATCAATTAAATATTTCACATTTGATTCAGAATGCTTCAAACTATTTTCTAAGCCGCTGAAGAAAAACACTGCAGTCACCACTACTTTGACTATAATAGTGATATATAATATATATATATATATATATATATCACTATA
>OMNV01015033.1:5776-32067 GCA_900303265.1 Brotula barbata
CAGACAGGTCTGGCCCATGGCTCCTCCTCCTCTTGTTTCCCCTGTAGCACCAGCAGCACCACCAACAGCCCCACCAGCTGCCACACCTCCACCACCCCCTCCTCCACTGCTGCTGCTGCCACTGCTGCTGCTGACGGCTCCACCTCGGGCTGCCAGCGGCACGCCACGGTTCAACAGGAAGTCCATGCGAAGGTAAGGCGGCAAATGGACCAGCTCTCCTCCTGAGGAGCAAGGACACAAAGACACGGGAAGTGGTAAAGTTCGCTTCAATCAGCCTCCCAACAAGCACATTATTATAGACATTATGTAAATATGTCCAAATGTGTGGTTATCAGGATCTGAACACTAAATCACAGAAACGGTGCTACTACAGGTTTCGCCCCATTTTGTTTACCGAAGGTCTATTTTTAAAACCTGGTCAGATATTTTTGGATTACCAACTCAGGCCAATCCATTCATATCTATCGTTGCTGGAGCTAAAGATCTTATCAACTGAACTAAACGTACGAAAACGAGATGAGTCACTCTGTTAGCACGTAGATTAATACTTCTATTTAGGAAAAAGACCCATCCATCCCCCAGACCGTGTTCTATGGCTGAGGGGACTGATGGAACACATGAAAGTTCCTCTACAGAGAAGAACTGGGACTTGACTCCACTATGGTCACAGTCCTGAGTGTGTCATCTTTGGTAAACTCAGGCCATTTCATTTGGTATGGTCGTAGCAAGAAAACTGAGATCAGATTACACACCAATGCATACATATAATATGAGGAGAGGAATACATTATATCTTATTAATCTTTGTCAGACTATTCAGTTTGTAAACCCTCTGTACCGTGGGAGCTAAGCTGCACTCTTATTCTGACACAGCGTTCTCTTGTATCAAAGTAAACCAAATCCCACTTAATGCAGTGACTGAACGCCATCTTTAATCATAACAATCATACGGTTCAATTGTTAAATAAGGAGATTCAGTCTGTCAGTGAACTTAATGGTGTCTTCATCTTCTTCTTTTACTGTCACAAAAGGGTGTCGGGTTGCCAGATCTGAAAAGCTACGCCGGAGATTCAGCATTTGATTAGATGAACGGTCATGTGACTGCTATAGAATTCTTCCTTTTATTAGTCTGTCAGCAGCTCAGAGATTATTGGCATGCTTAAGGTGAGCACGGTCCATCGTGAAAATCACTTGGACACCGCCCCCCTCCACACACGCACACACTAGTAGGATACTACAGAGATCAGGCTGTCTCTGCAGATTCCGTCCAACCTGTGACCTTGGGGAATGGATTTGTGGGTTCACGGGGAGCATGAATAATGCACTCTTTCTTTTATAAAAAGCTCCATTACAGCCAGCAAAGATGATGAATGGCTGGGAGTGTTAATTGAATTAAATATAGATTTAAGTGTTTCTGTGGGAGCTCATTAGAAATGTAGTTTGAAAATTCGTCAGCCTATAAAATGCAGATTGAACAGTAATGGGACAATATGTGGAATTATAATACAATAGCAGCTTTCTGCCAAGTCATTAATCTGTGTGGAGTGTGTGTAGGGTGGCTGTTGCATCCTCAGACACACGCACACACACACACACATCCACAGGACTATGATACCCCGATTACCAGCAGTGCTGTAAAAGTTTATGAGCAAAGTGCAATGGAACACGACGTAATGTGCTCCGATCGACGTTCCCCACGAGAAAACGAAACACAGTCAAACAAACAAATCAACTATTAAACTACTGACAGTTCAGTCAGCTGAGGCTGGTTATGTGAAACGAGCGAGAAAGAGAGAGAGTGAGAGCGGGTGAAACGGAGAGAAAGTGACAGAGCGAGAGCGAGATGAGCGAGAAGGCGTTCCTGTCCTTTTGACCTTTCTGATGGGACATGTGCGGTCAGATGAGGTCAGGTAGGTGTAATGGAGACGGAGGCGGGGGTGAGGGCGGGTCACACACTAACTGTCAGTCACACAGGCCTCCACAGTTGGTGTTGGTTTCAGTGGACTCAAACTGTGCGCCTCTACCTCCAAGGTACAAGCGTGAGGTGATGTAGAGGTCATAAAGAGCCTCACACACATTACTGATAATGAATTGGAAACTTTTCCTGTTGATGCAAAAGTGTTATCAGTTAATCATTCATGACATCTGAAGGATTCAACTTTAACGGTCAAACTTTCAATTATGAAAAACAAACAAAAACAGACATGTCTTTGTTTGCTTTTCATAATTGGATTGAAGACTCAGCAGAGCCGTGTTTTATGGGGTGAAGAAGATGAGCACATTTGGATCCTTTTAGTAAAATAATATGTTTAAATCCACTGTATTTGGACCTAAATAAGGGGAGTTTCTTTTCATTCAATAGTTGGTTAATTGCTGAGACAGCTTAACGCGTAACCGTGCTTACATGATTGTATGAATTTAGGTTTGATTGTCGGGTGAAGATAAACATGATTTAGAATTTCAGCCAAAGCTGCTTAAACATCTCCTGCTGCTTCCTTTGTGTAACATGAGGATCAGAAACAGTGAACACTGCAGAGACAATTTGACAATTTGTCTCGTTTCTTATCCGGCTCAGCATAATTGAGACCAGGGACCATCACTCAACAACGCCACACCAGCCTGAGAGGCTAAGCGGGTGGGATTACACTGAAAGGTCTCCGCTGTGGCAGTAAATTACTGCTTTGTACTGACAATAGCGTCAGATTAGGTGGACAGATAGCCTTTACGTGGCCTCTTTCTCTGTACGACTCAGCTGATGAAATGATAATGAGGTCTGAAACAGAAGGAGCGGATCAGATGGATCTCAGATCTGGTACAGCTCAGGATTCTGGAGCAGGCTGGGACACTTCCTGGCTGGCCTGGTCACGGTAATGAGACAGGAGGCGGGGCGATGGAGGTGCTATTTACACGTGTCAGACAGAGGACAGAGGAGCCGCTGTCTGCCTGCCTGCCTGCCTGCCTGCCTGCCTGTCTGTCTGTCTGTCTGCCTGCCTGCCTGCCTGCCTGTCTGTCTGACTGTCTGTCTGTCTGTCTGTCTGTCTGTCTGGTCTGCTGTGCATCCACATGCTGTGTAAGTGATCTGAAGGAGGAGGAGGGGAGGAGCAGAGGGTCATGTAGGGGGAGACTACAACAGGATGAAGAGCACACCGCCCAGCGCCCAAACCTGGAATAACCTTCAAAAACTTGGAAACTACAAACTTAAATTACATTTGGGATCTCATTTTCATGTCAGTCATGTTGAAATTTGTTGTGACTGTTTAGTCCTGTGGCATTCTATTCTTTTATTCTTTTTATTATTTATTTTAATGTGAATGTTGTCTTTTTTCTGTTAAATGTTAGATGTTAAACAAGATGTTTTAACAGAACTGTGACTTTTATTCTGAGTGCTTCTCTCCATTTCCTCACCAGGTCTGTGCGCCTTCGGCACGGCCATGTTCATGACCCGGCTGACGTCCTGAGGCTTTGGCGGCGACGCGGTGAAGCGGCAGATGCCCGACTCTGAGGGCGTGCTGGAGGTCAGGCTGTCGGTATAGTCGTTGGTCCCGGCTGTCATCTGCTCGGACGAGGTGTCAGAGATGAAGCACTCTGTGATGGTGAACTTGGCGTGGCGGAGCTGCTCCTCCATCTTGGCGTGCTCGTAGGCTCTGGCCAGCTCCTCGTAGGTGGAGGATGCGCTCTCTGTGGACACCATGCTGCTCCGTGCACGATCTGAGAATTGACGTATACAGTAGACAGATAGATACTTTATTCATGCAGTCGCTAATAACAACATAACACCAACAACAACAACAAAAGAAGCATAGAGGCTGAAGATTTGAGATTTTGTCTCTCTGATGAAGACCAGTATTCTCTCTCCATTTAATCTGTTTTAGTCTGCAGATTGTTCAGCTTTAGAGATGATCTCTTTACCTGTATCCTGTGAGGGGCTGACGCTGTAGCTGTCACTCTCCTTATCCACAGATCCAGTGGCACGTGGCGTGGGGAGTCTCCAGTCCGTGGTGAGGGTGTGTGATGAGCTGGTGGGGTGCGGCCGGTTCAGCGTCCACTGGCTGGCGTAGCGGCTCCGTGCGGCGGCAGGACCAGCTTTGGCAGTGCGTCTGGCAGTGGGATCTGTTGAGCAGGGACAGTGATTCACTGTGATTCTCCAACAGTATATTCAAGTTTATCAAGATTATTACATTAACACAAAGCCTATTCTCAATGTATTATTCATAAAATGTTTTGTAATGTCCCATAGATTCATATTAATAATGACAATATCATCCACGAGGCGCTAATTGCTTCACATTCAGCCTGCTTCAAAGTAAACGGGGTCTGGATTGGATCCGGGTTCAGAGGCATAGTGTTGGTAATGGTAACAGGTCTGACTGAGGCACACAGAAGACATTTGATCAGCAGGGCTGGGTGTTTGAAATGATGGACATGTTTGCCCAACAGGTTGGACAACATAAACCGATCACCAGCTGTGTTTCTGTATGGACAGATGCACACAACTGACCACCTGTGTTTTGTATGTGTGTTTATAGTGTACAGTTACATGGGCGGAGTGTTGGTGTTTATGGAGGCTTATTTTGACTTTGTAAATCACAAAATTACAAGTTCATGAAGTCAGAATTTTGATTTTTAATCTTATTATTTACTTCATAAAGTTTTTATCTCAGAATAAAGCCCAAATTTGCATCTTTTTTTCTTTTTATCTCAAAAATATGATTTTCAACAGTCAAAGATTTTGACTTATTGTTAGAATTATGTTTCCTAAAAATCTAAATGTTGAGATTTTATCTCAGAATTATGATTTTTTTTAAGTCATTTTTTTTAAACGCATGAAAAGACTGTTTTCCATCTAAATTGTCTTTCTTCATGGCTGAGCCAAACGGTTTGGAGGCTTCATTAATGTACATGTGTTCTTATCCGTATGTGTGCGTTCAGGCTGGGTTGTAACAGGCCAGTCATGTGCAGACGTATTAAGAAGAAGCAGGGAAACAGCGATTCTTCATCAGTTCTGCTTGGATGGAGCTCAAACAGCAGAGGCTCTGTGGCTCTGCTGGGTCTCACTGCTGGAGGGAAGCTCACACATTACAGCAGTGTTGGGTTTCACTCAGCCATGGGGAAAACTTATTTGCTTAGGGATGAAATACAGTTGAATGGGCGACAATTCAGTACATAAGTCCTTTTATTTTACGATAACATCAATCTGGGAGAGCTTAAATGTGTTCTTTACATTCAAAGGAAGCAAATGAAAACACAGTCGGACACATTCAGTCATAATTTGTAACATAAGACTGGCAGTAGCAGCAGAAATGTTAGTAGTAAAGGAAATAAATGTTGAGCACTGACGGTGGTGGGACTCACTGGTTCCAGGCCTGGCATCGGACACGTCCACCAGTGGTCCAGTGGCCTGGGACAGAGACTGGTAGTGGACTGTATGGGTCACAGTGGAGGACTTCTGCTTATTTGTCTCCCCAAAGTCATTGTCTGTCAAAAGCACAGTGGATCTGTCATCTGGGAGACAGGAAATCAAAGGAGAGAGAGAGAGAGAGAGAGAGAGAGAGGGTAAGGAAGGAACACAGATGAAAGGAAGAAGTTACGACAGAAAAGCAGATTTCTATCAATCGTCTGCCTAAATGACAGAATCCCCGCAAAATTACTGACCGATTGTCTCCATTGTGTCCCTCTCCTCGATGAGAAGCTGTGCTCTGGGAATGTCGATGTGCATCCTTAACGTCTGCTGCTGCTTGTTCACCGTGTCTGGTGTCCGCGTGTTCTTACTGAGGGGAAAAATCCATTACCCAGCTGCCTGCTTTTGCATTGTATTGCAGAAATGTTAATTCAATTCCATTTAAGTTGCCGAGTAACTCCGAAGAGGAGAGCGGGACATCAAATCCTTTGAGTAATATATTTGACTTTTTTGTGATAGGTGCTGTAACTCCGGGCTGTACTTTGATTTATGTTAGCTGCTTAATGGTAAGCAGAGAGCATAAATTTAAATTAACAATACATACCTCATCAGCATTTCAGCCAGGCTTTTGGCATCTGTGAAGTCAGCACAGAAGTTGTTAATGCCATAATAGAACTGTCCAAACTGATAAGCTACAACAGTGGAAATGCTATTTCATTTCTAATGTAATAGGAATAGACGTGCTTCTCATGAAAAGGCGATGAAAGCATGTCAGTGACAGAAAATGAATATGGACGAGTTTGAATAGACAGCTGCTGCTTCCAGGAGTGAAGTCAGCTCCACTTTGGAAGAACTCAGAGGAACTGAAGTTCAAGGCCGTCCATGTGAAACTGGAAAAGCCATCCCAACTACTACTACTGCAAGATATCCAGTGAACTTACAGAACATTCACAGACAATTCAGACGCATTTGAGCAACACATTCTGAATGAATGAATCCATTTTGTGCTCACCTGTCATCATATGTGAGTTCACCTATGGTTCATCTAAGATGCTCACCTCGGAGTCTCTTGAGCCTCTGCTCCCTCCTTCTCCTCTTCAGCACCATAACCATGATGAAGACCAACACAGCTACCACCAGAATAGAGGTGATGGTCACCGCCATCTTCAGGCCCCCGCTGCCTGACATGTTGTCTGAGATGGGGTCTCCTGTCTTCAGCAGAGGAGGGATGGTACCTACGAGGAGGACAAAGTAAAGACAGGAGAAATATCAAATATACGTTATCCTGATAAATTTAATATGACAAATCTTAATTAGGGCAATAAAATTAGAGTTACATTAGCTGGGTTTTGTTATTTACACAATTTTCTGCATTAGAAATGATGCAGCATACATTTTTTAGTGCTATTTATTTATTTTTTATGTTCAATGTTTTTATGCTCACTTCATTTAACACCAAATACTGAAAAATATTATGAGGAAAATGTTTCAACTCAGTCAATTATCAGGGCATCAATAAGCAAAGGTTTTAGTAAACCTTACATGCTCTTAAGGCACCAAAATTAAGATTTGTGTCCTATGTCAAGAACGATGTTGTTTAATATCTTTGTGCACTGTGAGCACGTGAATCTTCTTATCCTTGGTTAGAGTAGAAAAGTGTGTAGCTGAAGGAGGCTGAGGCACCAGGTTTACTAAAGGCTGAATACGTGCTGTTAGTCTCCTGGGGAGTCCCCCAGCAGCTGAGATATAGAACCGACAATAGCTTCCGCACACGCACACACACACACACACACACACACACACACACACACACCCTCTTATACACTGACAGGCAGCTTATATGTCTCAGCAGAAGCCTTCAGAGAAAATTAATGAATAGTGTGGAGTAGGGCACGGCTCCCATATCTTCTTCGCACACACTTCTTTTGTGATTAACTGACACAATCTGTGGCGACTAACGGAGAACACTGTGAGGAGAATCAGAAGACCGTCTCTTTCTCCATCCTTAGCTGAGCCCTCAGTGACAAAATACTCCCATAAGGCTCAAGCAGCACCTACACTTTATCATTTACATCACATTACATTCATGTTTGTCCAAAACTCAGCTTTTCTGGGAAAATAAATGTGAATCTTTTTGTTCACTGTTCAGAGGGACCATTAAGAGAATAAAATCTATAAGAGAGCAGAGAATGTGCACACGATGAGCCTCGACTGCAGAAGAATGAATAATCAATCGTTCACTCAAACGGAAAGCTGATCGATTTCACTGAATACGTGTAGTATGCAGTGAAAAAGAAGCTAGGCTGACTCGGCCTTATCTTTATTATTTTTCTTAAATGATGACGACCATGATGATATCCTCAGCTAATGATGTCCTTCAGATCTCCATGTCAGACATTTTGCAAGAACACTGAAAGAAACCCTTTTTTTGACAGATATGTGTTTTAATCTCTTAAACTCGGAGCTGACCACCATCCGTAGTGTCATCTTCATTATTTCATTTTAACTTGTTGAAAACCCCAAAGGTTCCAAAATATCCATATCTTTGTCACAAGCGATCGCCAGATATCGGTCCGATAAAAATACCAAACACATCCACATCCAGAATGAAGTGCAATTTAGGAGAATTTAAAATAGTTTGGCTTTAAGAGTTGTTTTGAACTTCTCCAGCAATTATGAAATTTTACACTCAAATATGAATGGGTTTCTAATGTGAAAAGGCCCATTAAATGTAACCAAAGTCCTTTAAATAACCATGAATGGTTTGCCTGAAGGTGCACTCAATTACCAATTCATTTACCAGTGCTTAAGCTGTTTAATTATCCATGAGTTAGGACATTGTCCATCGTCATAGATCCTGCTGTTCTATCTCCATCACCGCCATGATCCTCCCAATTGGTACAACTGTGTCCCAATCGGTACAATCCGAACTCACTTCCGTCAGCATTGAGCGTAGCAAAGGTGATCCTCTTTTCTGCTGAGCCGGCACTGTTGGTGACCTTCATCTGCAGCTCGTACCAGGTGGCCTCCTGTAAGTCGTACAGCATGTAGCTCTTGGTCAGCGATGTGCGCTGGGCTGTGATCCAGGATGCCGAGTCCACGGCTCGGTACTCCAGAATGAAGGAGGTGATGGGACAGCCGCCGTTGTTCCAGCCCACCAGGTTAAGCCGGGCCCGAGTGGAGTTGATGCTAGTGAAGAGCTCATGTTCTTTGGCAAACTGGGGTTCTGAGAGATGGAAAAGTGAATGTGAAGAGTCGAAAAACACAAACAAAACTGCTTACATAGTTATAAACTTTCAGGATGATCTAACTTTATCACTTTTATAGCACAAATAAAGTCAGATGATACATGAATATGTCTTCCAGCTCTGAGAAAACTTTATTTCTTTTGCCATTACTTGGTTATTTTTAAAGGATTTTAGAGTTATGTGTTTTTTAGGATCAATGAAAATAAAATAGTACGTGCCAAAAGAAAAGAGTAATGTGTAATCTGATATCATAGCATTGTATTTTGACTGTTCTGGTGTCTGATAACACAAGCTGTTAAAATGCATGAAAGAGAACTCCCTACCTTTCCCGTGGGTTTTAGCTTCAATAATCTCACTGATGCGCCCTGGCCCCACTGCATTCTGGGCTGTAAGTGTGAATTTATACCAGGTGCCACATTTAAGGTTCTCCAAGCGGTATGAACGTTCACTGGGGCTGATGGGAAAACTGCCCCATTGCTCACTGTTGTCCTCAGAGTACTGCAGGATGTAACCTGGAGAGAAGAGCAACCATAGGAAAAGGGCAGAGTTGGAATAAAACTCTTGAAAATGACATCACAGTTAAGCAATTAGATTTTTAATTTCCCTTAAATTTCTCTTTATTCTCGGGGTGATTTCCCTAGAATGCAATGTGCTATCCCAAGAATCTTTAGACTTTTCACTCAAACTTGGTTAAATTTATAGGGTTACGACTTTTTGTGACTCTCCAACTGTATATTATTAGAAAAGTGTCCTGATATCCATCCTCACATTTATAATCCTATCCTCATAGTGTAACGTAATATTTACTAAGGTGATGGATGCTTCTCCACCAAGCAGTGGAAGCAAGAGAAACGTCCCAGAGAAACGATCATGGGCAGCTTTTATAGTGCCGCCCCACTTAGTCCAGCCGTGATGAATCATCAGGTTTAGTCCCAGCCTCTGATTGAGCGACTGTCGTGATGGAAAGTTTTAATCTGTCTCTTTACCCGACCACGTCTTCCACCTTGGTTTTTAATCTACGTATGGTCTAACCTTTAAAGCTGGACTCCACATAATGAGAAAAGAGGCGAACGGGGACTTGGGAGAACACAGAGCAGAGTAATGGAGGAGGTGACATTTGGTTGGAGGAACTGTGGTGATTACGGAGTGCAGAGTGGTTGTTTAAAAATGGAGGATATATGTAGTAGAACAACATTTAGATCCTGTATGTTCCTGTGTATGTGTCCACATTATGTTCAGGAACTGCACTTTGTTCTCTGTGAGTGTATTGTGGCCTGGGTGTCTGTCTCACCTCTGATGGAGCTCCCTCCATTGTCTCCAGGTATCCATGACAATGTGATTGATGTGGTGGTTGTCTTGGTAACAGTGAGACGTGGTTGGTCAGGAGGGACTGTGGATATGAGAGCAAACATTGAAAGTTCAATACATAGTGTGTGTAAAATACCACGTGTCTCAGGCCTTTTTAGATTTATGGTAATAGGTCGCCCCCTTTTGGCCAAAGACAATATTGACTGAGCAATAATATTACTAATAATAATAATAATAATAATAATAATATATTCATGTGTTATAAAGGCATTCTCATTAAACACACATACACTGTAAGTATTTACATATACATACAGTATTTACATGAACAAACGTACCAGTTTTAATTGTATGACTATGAAGCGATAATATTCCTCTTTTTGGTTTACCGCCTTATTTGTGATGATGGTGTAAAGAAATACATTAGACATTTTCCACATATACATACTCATACATACAAATACAATATTCTCAACTACAGGTCTGCCTAACTCTCCACAATATTGTTACCGTACTGCCCTTTCCTGAAGGAGCCTTTTATCGTTATTGCTGTTGTTATTGTTCTTCGTCTTTTGCGCTATACCAGAGCTACCTCTAATTTCGTTGTACTTGTACAATGACAATAAAGACATTCTGATTCTGATTCTGATTCTAAATTAAGGTTCATGGCTCATAGGGAGCATGTTTCTAGGGGGAGCAGAAATGGCTGTAGCACAAATGGAGGCTGATTCTTGTTTTTTTTAAGTAAAATAAAATTCAAATGTGTGTATTTCTACCTTGAACCTGCAGGTTCAGTGTGATCTCATCTGACCCCCAGTTGTTGCTGGCCACACAGCTGTAATTTCCAGAATCTTCTGCTTTCACTGTGCGGATGATGAAGCTCCCATTGCCATGGACACTTCGACGCCCATCCACCAAGACCGGGGTAGGGGTTCCGTTGGTACTGGTGTAAGAGATAGACAGAAACCAAGGTGGGAACATTAAATATGATGTCTGACATCATACTGTAACCCCTCCAACGTCACACAGGGTTATTTAAGAGATCGTATACATTTTAGTAGGCCCCTTCATACAAGTTACATATAGATGTATCACTATACCACATAAAAAAGACATGGATATATCTCTTAGTTTCTGGAAAAGTTATAATAAAAAAAAAGTCATGTTTAGTCTCCCTTATCATTTTTTCTTTACTTTTGAGGTGTTTGGGTATCATTTTAAATAGATTTAACAGATCAGTGCATCTTGATAATATACTGGGTATCTCTGAGGACTTTGCGCCTTTCACATAAATCTAAAATAAAATAGATGATAAATCATACAGTATTAAACTTCTGAATTTATCTAAAATCTTGAGATTAGTATTCATCAGCATTTATAACGTGTGTCACTTACTTTCCCTTGAGCCACTTAATGGTAGGAGGTGGATCTCCAACAGCCTTACATGGTAAAACGATGTCTTTCATCCAGGGAGTGGTCACTGTTCCATTGAAGGTCAGAATTCGGGCTGGAGCTACAAACACACACACACACACACACACGCACACACACACACACACACACACACACACACACACACACAAACAGTCAACAAAGTGTGGTTTATAAATCTGTTAACAGGATGTTTTCATATAAACTCAGTATGGTGAAAGCTGTCTAACATGACAGATAACTGTGTCGCTGTACCTTTGGCCAGAGGCTCCACTGTTATCTTCTCACTGTTGTTGCCATGACCAGCAGCCGTCACCGCCACCACCCAAATGCTGTACTGTCGGTTCCGTGCCAAGTTGGGGATCCTGTAGAAATATGCATCTGGGGAGGCCTCAAACTCGCTCATCACCTGGACGCCGAGAGGAGACAGAGGGGGGCTTCATGTATTATTTGATTAATTATGGACACCAGAAGAGACATAGTTGGTTTCAAAGCTTTAACCTTGGTCAGTGTTGGTTTGCAATAAATAAACTGGTAGCTCATTCCACTTTAAGTGAAACTTTTCAAATTCGTAACCTATTAATGATCAAGTGTACAACATAGAAAAATGAACAGAAAAGCTCAGATTTTCTTGTGATGAATTCCTACATTTCTAAAATCCATTGTAGTTACCTTTACTATTAAAAATTGTGCCATTTCTCATTTCCTTTATTACTCCTGTATTATTGGAATCCTTGGGATTTCCAATTCAAATAAATCTACAGTGTTTATGAAAATGGGACCCACTGGTAATTACCTCTGAGTTTAAGTGGTTAAACACACCATCGGTGGTCCATTTGTACAAAAAAATGCTTCTCCACAAAGATTCAAAACAAGATCTTAATCTTTGGTAGCTCTTGTTTGATATGCCTACCATCAAAGTAAGTAGTTGATATAGTGGGGAATACTACTACTACTACTTCTACTACTACTACTACTGCTTGAGTTTCGAGATTAATAAAGTATCTATCAATCTATCTACTACTAGTACTACTATTACTACTAATAATAATTATAGTAATAATAATAGCATTGATTGTAATAACTATTATTATTATTATTGGAGTTAAAAGGGCCGTGGTAAAAAAATGCTGTTACCATGGGATGGAGGTTGGAGCAGAAGACGATGTACTTCCTGATGATGCCGTTGAGTTTAAGTGGAGGCAGCCAAGAGACAAACACCACAGAGCTGCTGGAGGCTGCAGCCTTCACCCCTGCTGGAGGCCCAGGAACTACGAAGATGGCACAATATGGTTATGCAACATAATGCACAATAATGGTTTGATGGGCATTTTTATACTTAAAGCACAACATATTTTACATGACACGTTATATTGATCAATAGATTTTAATGTATTGTTTCTGATGGGGTAGCATTAGGGTTCGAATATATAAGACTCATGTGACTTTGATAATTAGATTAGACTTTTTAATGAATTTATCTGAATACCTTATCCAACATGGTTGACTGATAAAAACACACTCTGTAGCTCAGAGATAAATTGATTGTTGTAAGATTTAGGCTGAAGTGAGGCGTTTCTTTCCTATGTGCTGACATTACATACCATCCTCTTTGGTGCGTACGTAGATCTGTTCGCTGCGGACACCGTCTCCAGCATTGGTGAAGGCTAACACCTGGATGCTGTAATTTGTGTATTTCTCCAAGCCATCCAGCTCCAGGGACGGCTGGCTGGTTGTCACGTTCCTGATTTCTCCCAGCTCTGACACATGGGAAAGGAAACAGTAACAAGTTTCAGCAAGACAGGAAAAAAGTCACACACTGTAATAGCATGGTGTAAATCATCAGTCATTTGATATGAATTCAAATTAAAAAATGAAATCCAGTCCAAAAGTTTTTTTTCTGTAAGGAGAATTAAAATTAAATTTTGCATGACCATTCATTTTAACTGACGACACAGATATTAAACAGTCATTTCATGTACGTATCTTAAGGCAAACCCTGTGGTCTTTTTTTTTGCTATTTCTTTTTTCTTTTAATTTAATAATTACATTTTAAGTTATAAATATGTCTTATCTTATGCCACTCTCGTGCCAAAAAATATAAAACATGTGCCTTGAACCATAATTTTATTATATTTTCTGATTCATGAAAATATGGATAAGAAGATTAAGCTTTTACATGTGTCAACCCTGGCTATTCAAAATGGTCCTGGAATTATTTTGAAAATGTATTACAATTCCAAGAGCCTGTTTTATTAAATTACTTTAGAGTATATATATTGCAGACTATAGGCTCTCCTCTCCTCTGTCACTCATAGCCTCCCTGAGTTATTGCATTGTGAATTATTAATGGAGACCAGGCAGGCTGCAGGTAGGATCAGTGCTGTAGGGCATGGAGTACATTTGAGGGAGAAACACAAAAACCAATAATTCTGCTTTAACCCTGAAATACAGATCTGGTTTGTCCTCCATTCATCACTGTCAAGCATTATTACATTGTAATAATGTATGTATGTAGTGATGTTATTTTGAGTTAAACAGATGATAAATCTCAAATATATATGAGATATAGAATTTAAATGTTTTTATGTACCAGGAACTCAAAATATTACTTAATTAATCGTAAATAGAACTTGTTACATATTGCTGGTTAAAATTTGCCCAAATACTGTAGGTTAGCGTGTAATGGTGTTACCACAGCTCCCTCTAGTGGACAAACCTTTGATAACAAATCAACATAAAAAGCATAAAAACAGCAACACATGATATTGTGCAGTAATACTGAGTGTAAACCTACCTCCATCAGGTAGGTTGGCCCAGTAGATGACCCTGTAGCCTTGCAGGTTTCCATTCAGGGCCTCCCGGGGCAGCGGCAGCCAAGAGAGGGAAATGACCTCTGGAGACTTAGCCACAGCCAGGACATTTTCAGGAGGCCGCGAGGGAACTAGCCACACAAAGAGAACGGTAATTACTCAGATGGGAGAAAAGTGTACTGTAAAACTGTACATAGGGTGAATATTAATGAAATCATTTTGCCTTGTACCAGATCCTTCACAGTGGGTAGACAAACATATCAAGGAGTCGTCTGTAATTCAACAAATATCCACTAGATGGTAGTCTAGTTAAAGGAATAAGTTGGAACTTGGGGCTCATTGCACTCTAAACTGTCACAGAAATGACGTCCGACTCATGCAGTTCAAATATAATATAAAATATTCAAGTGCATTCTGTATATGAGACAAAATTACATCATTATTATAAATATCATGATGAACAGAATTCAAGAAGCCTCAAACACTGACAATTTGAGGAATGGAACAACTGTAGACAGACAAGTGTCAGTGTCATTTTTAATTTTCCTATGGTCCTCACGACACAGTACGCTGTTTTAAATATAAAACACAGACCTCAAAAAGAAGTTAATGATGATCATAGCAAGGTTTTTGGAGGAGTAGTTTGTCTCACTGCAGAACCAATAAGATTTCTCCTTCTCAATACATTGACATCCGCCCACATCCCTTACCATCCTCCAGCGTCTTAGCGACCACCTGCTGTGAGGAAGGCCCAGTCCCGGCCCTGTTCGCAGCCTGGACCACCACGCTGTACTGAGTGAACTTCTTCAGGTTGTCCAGTATGATGTTTTCTGTGGTGTCTCCTGTGGTGTCCACGCTGATGATGGTGAACTGGTGGCTACCTCCGGGGCTGTATTCCCTGTAGCCCACCTGGTAGCCACGAATTACCCCATTCTGCAGGTGCTTCTGGGGCGGCTATAACACAAGATATTAGAGTACACTTAATCAATTATTGAAATACAACATTACACACATTCAATTACAAAAACAGACTCAGGTGAACACATATACTAGATATACCAATACAATTCCTTTTCTGTGGAGTTTTTTCTTGTCTTCATAGAGAACTTTGTGCTGGTTTGGGAAACCTTGTTGTTATGTGGGCCTGTACAGCCCTTTCAGACATTTGATTTAATAGTGGGTGATACAAATAAACTTGCCTTGACTTGACAAATATCGACCAAGGGAATAATAATCAAAACAATCAATAGATTAGTTGATTTCCAGAGTATTTGATAGAGACAGCCCTTATCATAACTGTGGTGTATGATGGATTTTATCCATTCATAACCTAAGATCGACGTGTAGTTACTCTCCCAAATGCTATACACTGTCTTCGATATAGTCACTTAATATCTATAATATATAATTATATATATATATATATATATAATATACATATTTATGCAACATTAATAGTAAGGCAAAAAAGTTTCAATTAAATGTAAAATAACTAATTCACATCCTGGAATGTATGTCAGTGCTTCAGTTCTTGCGACACATACAGATAATAAGACATATAAAGTTTGATGGTACCTTCCAGGTAACCTTGATGCTCTGAGGGGAGGTGGGCTCCAGAGTAACATCTTGTGGAGGGCCATCGGGAGCTGTAAAATTAAGCATATCTTTAAATATTCTAAGGAGTCATATACCTGTCGTACCATTTTCTGTCACTAGATGGTGGTGTTGAGACAAGAATATATTTCCCCCCCCTTGATGATCATTCAAACGTATTGCAGCTTCCACCATGTATTAACTTTAAACAATTTGAAAATAAAGTACGTTATTAAAGTCAGATTTATGGCCTCTTCTGGTAAACTTAATATAAAAAACAAAATAATGGCTTCCATCAATACACAATCATAACACACTTAATTAACACGATTCATCAGGGCGTTAGTGGGACTCTGGAAGGGATGGATTCTACATTACATTTGAGGTAAAAAGAAGACAAATGATACATGATACATGACCAACAGATCTGTATTGATAAACATTAGTTTATATTTTAAATTCAAGGGAACGTTGCCATCGATACCAAAAGGTATTAGGATTCATTCTGGGATTGGGATTAGGATTCAAATCTGAATAAAATTTGTATAAATGATCTAGAATAAAGAGAATTCTAATGGACGTTCAAAATGCCATAGCTTTACGTTCAATGGTAGAAATACTTCTTTTTCAATTCAGCTAATTTTCATGGTTCTACAATGAGTGCATGAAAGGTGATAAAACACTAAATAGGACAATAAAAAAACAGGCTGAATATTAATATTAGGGACCATTTCAAGTAAGGGTTCCTATAATGGTTTTAGGATTTCTTTCAAAACATAAATCTAGAATGTCTGAGATTTTAAAAGAAAGGATTTTTCAACGTGGTATAATGAACTATTGATGAGCTACTAAAGTGAAAAGGCTCATTAAATGTATGGAAAGTCCCAAACTCTTTTCCCTTAAGGTGTGCTCAATTACCAATTAATTTAGTAGTGTTTAAAGGGTAAATGAGGTTAATGATGTCCTGTATCATTTTCAGAAATCCAGACTTTATGCACCTCAGATTGTGGAGTTCATTCAACTGTTATAAATAAAAATGTTCCCGATAAATGAGCAGGCGTCGACAGGATGACGTGTTGTGATCGTGTCACGCTGACCTGCTTCGTCTGTGGTGATGGTGAGCTCGTTGCTAGGGTTGCTGTTACCGATGATATTCTTGGCAACCATTCGGATGTTGTAAGTGGAGGAAGGATGGAGGTCGATAATGGTGGCCTGGTTCAGCTGGGGTGACACATCTTTGGTTACCTGGGCTGACAGCCACGAAGCTAGAAGGCCCAAAAACAGAGAAGCTCTTTTACTTTCTGCTTAGCGTTCTTTAACGGCTCATCTGCCATTGTTTCCAGAAGCCACATGTACCTGTTTTGTTTTTGCACTCAATGTCATATCCTGTGATGGGGCTGTTTCCATCGAAACCCATGGTCCAGCGGAGGGCGATGGTCCGATCTCTGACTTCACGGATCTCCACCTCAGGAGGATCAGGTGGTTCTGTGGAAAGGGTTGAACGCAGGATATGAATGAATGAATGTATGAGCAACAGAGGGAGAGAGAGAATGTAAAAAAGAATTTGGAAATAAGAGGTCCACTTAAAATGGAGGAGGACTTCCAGACAGACCTATTGGTTTTCCTCTGTCAGTGATTTCCCCAGTGAGAGATTATGGATAAAGCTGCAAATCGTGTCGAACGAATGAATGAAAAAAACTTTATTACTCCCTGAGGGATCTTAGTCTTCTGTCCCAAAAAGCATCATCCAGGACAAGCACACTGGACCAGGAGGGGAGCTCACCTTGAACTGTTAGCTGAATGATGCCTCTGTCCTCCCCAAAGGAGTTGATGGCATGACAGGAGAAGAAACCAGAGTCCTCACGAACAGTCGGCATGATCTACACACAGATGGACAACATGGAGGACAATCAGGGTAAAACCAGCAACTACAATCACACAATTCTGCTAAATATTATGGAGGATTGGGGTAAAGAGGGAGACAAAGCTCTTTAAAAGCATGTGAGATACTTAAGCCTTCAATTATCTCTGGGCACACATCCCTTGTGATTAAAAAACACAAGTCCATATGGGGAATATGTTTAAATAACATGCTGTCAGAAGATACAAAAATACACAGAGGTGAGAGGACGTACAACCAGGGTGGAGATGACCTCATCAGCCACCTCTTTGACAGTGACCACATATCGGCTGGTCTCTGGGTTGATGATGCGCTCCTCCTTCTCCCAGCGCACCATGATGGGTTTCTCCCCGTGAGCAGTGCAGCTCATCCTCTTCTCCTCTCCCTGTGTGGCCAGCGTGGTGTTGGGGTAGGAGGTGATCATCGCCGGGACTGGATGAGACGTGATGAGTCAGAGCAGGAAGATAGATATTAATACACCTTGAAATTATAATGATTCTTTACATATATAGAACCTCTCAAACTGATTCTTTAAGATCTTTCATACAATACATACATTTAAAAAACATCAAACTAAAAGCCTAATTAAAAGCAAATTGAAAAATACGTTTCTTAGAGCTACATTTTGCCTTGGAAATACAAAAAGAAGGCACGAAAGATACAAGAGAGCCATTTAAAACTTTGTTTACCAATAAAAACACCTTCTCATGAACAAGAATGGTAACCAGTGAAGTTCAGCTACAACCAGAGTAATGTACTCTTTTAATTTATTAATTATGTTTAATATTTGTTAGGAGTCTGCCAGCAGTGTTTTGAATCAGTTTTAGCCTCTCAGTCGATTGTACGGAATTGTACGGATTCTCCTTACATGATTGTGTGGTCGCACTAAAAATCAGTTCTTCAAACAGCTTTTAATACAGTGATTCTTGCATTGTCAAGGGAATACTGCGCCCCCTCCCTTTATTCTGACAATTATAACAGCAGTGTATGACTCCAGAGACCATTCTGGAGTTGTCCTGTCTCCCACAACACTTGGAGCCTGAAATGGAGCCCTTCAGGTAACGGCAGTGAAAGGTAACGTGCTGCTGGCTGAGCTGCATGAGTTAGAAGGAAGCGGAGGAATGGAGAAGAAAGTGGTGACTCCTGAGTGAACTCCCATCGGTCTGTGTGCGGAGCCAGGCTGGCTCTCCGCCGTAACCGCACACCAGGCTCATTACCAGTACATCTTACTTATATGTGTGTGCGTGTGTGTGTGTCGGTGTGGTTCAGCAGAAAGAAGAAGTTCCTGCTGTGAACGTCTCTCACATTCTCACACACTTCCTTTCATTTTGTCTCTTGGATATAAGAGAGACTTTCAGGTAATACTTACAGTGTGTAAATCTCCTGACCTTTTCACCTGAGCAACTCATTAATAATAGGGCATATAACATAGAAAAAGGCTTAAAAAGCTCACAGTTGAAAAGTTATGGCAAAAAAAATCTATAAAATCCATAAAATCCATTACAGTAACCTTTACTTTTTAAAGTTATGGCTTCTTGTTCACTTGAACACAGGTGAATGGGTAACTAAGTCAACTCTAAGGCAAACAGTTTAGCCTTATTTCAATAATTTTGTATCATTTTAAGTCTTTTCATATTAGTAACCCATTAATAATTGATTGAATTGTACAGCCTCACACAAAATGTTTTCGTGGGCACCTGGAGGAAACCAACACAGACACACAGACACGTAACATACAAACTACATACCTAATCTGCATCTTGATATTTTAGTTACCTATAAAGACTTTGAAGATGGACCCATTGGTCTTTACATCAGAATTTAAGTTGATTATATTTATAGAAGGTATTCGTTTGTTAGCAATCACCTATTTGATGCTGATAAGCTAGAAGAGGAGATGATGAAAAGGTTTGCGGTGTGTGTTTGTATGTGTGTTTGTGCATGTGTGTTCAGTAAATGCACTCCAGTGAATGCAGCATGTACAGGACAGCAGCAGCCGCAGCAGCGTGCTAACAGCGGTTGGAGGCCAGCTCCTACCAGAGAGATGTGATGTGTGTTTGAACGTCTGAATAATGTGTCTGTGTGCTTGTGTATGAATGTTATACTGAGTCTGCATATGTATGAATGTGTGTGTGCGTGTGTGTGTGTGTCTGGGGGAGCTAAGTGGGCGAACGTGGAGAGCAGAAAAGTCTTGTGCTCATGACACATCTCAGCCACGCTACACGATGGAGGAGAGAGAGAGAGCTTGTTCCCCTGCAGCGCTAACTATGATCCCCCTCTCTCTTGCTCTCTCTCTCTCTCTCCATCACCCTCCTCAGGCTCCCACCAGGATAGCGATGATTTAATGATGAGAGAGACCACTTTGATTATTCATACAGAGCAGACAAGTCCGCTGGCCGTGCTGCTGTCTCACACGATCTCTCACAGTCGCGTGCACATGCACGACGTAAAGACAGATGCAGGCATATACTCTTACACCGAAATGTACAAAGACAAATGCAGAGATACCACAGATGCTTGTACACACAGACAAGATAAAAAGGACGCACACACACACACACACACACACATACGAAACACATATAAATACAGATTTCCAAGAGGGTTAGAAAATGATAAGTCAAATAAAGTCCTTAGAATTATCATAAAGCACTTGTGTTGTCTGTACTTTTACATTTAGATGTCCTGTATTAAAAATGCGGTGTGGTTTAGGTGGTCTCCCTGGCTCCTCCATGTCAAAGGTCCCTGAGCAAGATCCCAAGCCCTAATTGCTCCCAACAAGCAAGTGGGCCTAGCATGGTTACCTCAGCTGTCGGTGTGTAAATGTGAGGCAAACATTGTAAAGCGCTTTAGAAACGCAGTCCATTTACCAAATGCAAAGAAAACACAAGAAATCAGCACAAAAACAATTACCATACACTTTACAGTAACCCTGCCCACCTCATATAATACACACACTTGATGCTTTTTTCCCTGACTTCTCCCATTTTGAGGAATCCAACAAAAGAAAGTCAAAAGCAGGCGGTGTTTGTGTGCAGGCTATATACAGCCGGTCTGACTGGTTGTATATGTACTCCACTCTAACTCGTCCTAAACACGATGGGATATGTAAGACTTGGGACTGCTAACGTTTAACTCTCATCTCTTATTCACCCCTCCCCTCTCCTGTTGCCCCCGCGGAGGGAAACGCTGATTTATTTTGCATAGCAACTATGAATTTTAAGTGAGTCCCATTAAAAGAGTCTCCTCAGCCCCTTTCTCTAAATGTTATTGCTCCTTAACGGGAGCTATTTTCTTCATCTAAATCTGAGGCCTAGGCCGTGTAAGTTAACACGGGTGATGCACGTGCTTGAAGATCTCGAGAAAGGTTTGCATGTGTGTGACATTGTGCGTGAGGCAGTCCTTCCACTACATCACATGCGTGTGTGTGTGTGTGTGCGCATGCCTGTGATGGTGTATGCATTCGTGCTTATGTGTGTATGACATAAAAGAAGTTTTCTCCGTGCAGCCGTCTGCAGCGTCTCCATCATTTTCCTGTCTGTACCACTTGAGTGACCGAGGTGAGGCTGCCCCCCCCACCATCTCATCTCTATGCGTCTACTGTGCAGCACTGGCAGAGCCCAGGGCTAAACCTATTCTTTTTGATAGCCCATAATTGCTCGGTTGATGTATATTTTTTAATATCCAGCGATATTACAGCGGCCTGGTAATAAAACACGGGAGGGTAGAGGAGCGGGGGAGTGTGTGGGAAGAGGGGAAACAAAGGAGAAAGAAAGGGCTGAGAGGCAAGAAATGGGGGGAGACAGGCCAGGAAGAACAGGTAAGAAAGGGAGAACTACAGAGAGATGGACCGTCTGCGTTCCTCTTTTCTGCTCTTTTGACCCAGGCAGCCAGGATCCACTCATCATACCTGACATTTAAATGCATGAGCTTTAAGCAGCTTTAAACTCTTTTTAAAACATGCTGAAGTTAATAACTGTTGGTCATCGACATCTAAAAAATGCTTGAGCTCTGATATGTGCATTTAAATATGAATAAGATGATCACATAGAACAGGGGGCTCAAATATAAGCCTCAGAGCGGAATGGACATAATTTCAATGCCTTTGCACATGCAGGAATGTTTGATAGTTTAAGGGAATCTATGGTTGGTACAGCAAGAAACCTATGTGACAAAATAAAACCTTTACTTGTTCTATGGGACCTTTTGTAATAATCTGCAACCACTGCAGCTTACATTTCTTTTAAAACAAGATGTATTCATTGCGACAGAGGGATACGATATGGATGTGTAACCCACTAAATGTCTGACTTGTGTTTTCTTTCCCAGTCTGGACAAAACTGTATTTCTATTTGTTCTTGTTCCAGTTAAATTCTCTTTTTGGTTCAGATCTGGACCAGTACAACGGCCTTAAGGCCACTGTAGGTAAAAACAAAAAAATTATACAGCCAAATTATCTGATAATATAAAGTCACAAATTTCCATGAAAAAAACTTTGATATTCTTAAGATTACCAAGTTGCAAATTTGTAAGAAAAAAAAGATCTTGGATTGGATAACAACAAGTGTGAAATTAAGGTGTGCAATATCAAATCGCCTCTATTTGTACATACTGCAATTTCTACAGCAACTTTATGAAACTGAAGAGGTAGCTGAAAGTCTGCAAACAAAACAAAGTATGTAGTTTATTTGAGATTTGGGGATTTTATTAATGTTGTTTTATCGCAGCCCTCTGTGATATGCACATCCCATCAATCACCTCTTAATATAGCTAAATAATGATAAAAAATCTTTACATAATATCGCTGTAAAAAATCTCTTGATTTTTTTTTTTTTTTTTTTTTTTTTAATGAGCCAAAACTCATTCTGGTATTGTACGAGCCCGAACCATCCTTCTTCTCTGTCACTTTACACAGTTTACTTTGTGGATGTTGTATTTTGTATTTTATCACTAACAGTGAAAACATGGAGGCACAAAGGAACAGTGCAGACTGAAACATAACGATTTCAACATGTGATGTAGTGCTGTAATATTTATCAGGGATTTGTCTGTTTTACAGTTCGAGGGAATCAGCGAGGCTAAAAATGATTTGTTCAAGGAAAATAAATCTATACTTTGTTCTTAGCAGTGGGGGTTTTGACACTTTGAGGACACATAGCTGCCAGCAAATGAACGAGGCTGTAAACTGAAACAAATGAAACGTGTTGTTTATCTTTTGAATCTGTCCCTTACTGCTGCAAAAGTAAGAAACAAAAAGTAAGCGGGAGTGAGGGATTTAGAATAAAGCAGGGAAACGCGTGGTTTGTGCTTCCCTGGAGTCCTTTGTTGGCTTCTAATTGAAGTATTGATGGTTTTAGATGAAGCAGAAATACACTCCAGAGTTCTGGCATCTCCTAACACACACACATACTGTATGCACAATCACACATGCATGCATCATGGATAAAGACACAAAGTAAAAATTCAAACGAAGAGCCCACAAAGTTCTACAAAGTATCATAACAAATGTGCACGAGCACACAACGTATGTGAAAAATGAGGATGATGTGTCTAAAACGGATTAACCAAAATAGTTTATAGCTGTTTCCTGTAATCTGAATAATTCTAGCTGCAAAGATGACATTTCAATCCTAACTCAATCAAATATGACTTAGAAGGTTTTCAATGGTCCAGGAAGGGAGATATCAAAATGGATAAGGAGTAAAAAGGGAAGGACTTTAATCCTCAGTCACCATTTCAAACTTTCGCTGATGTCATTGAGGCTTTTAACCTCCTAAACTCTCAGCTAACAACCAATGGGTCTAACTTCACAAAGTTTGATTTTAATTTCTAACGAAAATTTTCCAATGGTACATATCAAGATGCATTCTGCGGAAATCTAAAAAGAAATGACTGCCAAAGAGAAATATAAGGGGAGTCAAAAACTGCATCACTTTAAAAAGACAAATGTTTGCATCCATGCATCATAATCTGAGTCCTTGGCCATAAATACAGTAAGTACCACTAGAATTTGGAAGTTGAAGTCATCCATACGAACCTGGACCCCTCCCATTACTTGTTCATGGTCCTGAGGTTTAAGTCAGAATTACAGAATGTTACATATTTTTGAATATCTTTGGTGGGGTTTTTTGATTTTGGCCTCTAACTATACATGGTGCACAAGTACATACACAAAAACACGGTGAAGCTCTTAGCTATAGACAATGGTGGTATATTTTTATAAATTTCACATATATACAAATTGGTTCAAACGATCCATGACATTTACTAAATTATTTAGTTGAAAACTTTAAAATTTAAAACGGTCTTTATAGGCAGCACGTGTGATTGATATACATTTTTTGTGGTAAATTCATCTCTCACTCACACACACACACACACACACACTTACTATGGATGCTGATATGACAGACTATAAAAACCAATGAAATTGAAACTACAAATGCAATCTCAGTTTCTTTCTCACTCTCCTACATCACACACACACACACACACACACACAGAATGGGACAGTGTGACTGGGGCTGAGGCAGGGGTATAGGGTGACAATGATGCACTTCAGCCTCTATCTCATTTTTTATTGTCACACAGACACACACACACACATACACATACACAGAGCTGTCATGTCTTTTTGACTGTATTAAACAGGGATGAATAAGTTGAATGGAATCAACAAAGAAATTGTCCTCGGTCCTGGACGTTTTCTCCCCGTTTCCTGGAGACAGCCAACCGACTTGGACGAAGAGGAGAAGACAAAGAAGAGACATGCACGGTAGTACAGAGCAACCCAGGCCCCAAAGTGGTGTAGTGATTGGATTAGTGATCTGTATCATCTTACTGTAACCTCTTTATGGTCAGCCTCCTCTTTGACTCTGAGGGAGTCAAATTGGTATAATGGAGTCCAGTGGATACATATCATGTAAGCATATCATGAACAAATGCAGAATTTATTACCTGTATTTTTCTTTTTTATACACATGCTGTATAGCACAGTAAGAGCTCGTTTGATTAAAGGAGTTTTTTTGTTTTATTTTGAATATATTTGTTATTACTACCTCATTGATGCTGGTCTTAGAAAAGTGTTTGTTTTATTTACATAATCATGGATCATAGATTATCAGCCTTTTTATCTTTTTTACAGCTTATCAAATATTTGATCAACCACATCTGCAGATCCAGATTCCTCTTTTTTCACACATATGATTGCTTGCTGTTCAGTACTCAGGAGTAAGTCTGTGAGTTGTCTAGTGGGTGGTATATGGTGTGAACTGCGCCCTCCCTACCAGCTGCAACTCTGAGACGTGCATAAGAATACGAAAAACTAGAATTACAACTATAACATTAGAGCTCTCAGTGTGGTAGAATCCTATGGTCTCATGTTATATTTCAAATTAGATTTCAGCAGCAGGGCGGCGCCAGAGACGCGTAATTGTTTCAGAGAACAATCAATCAATACATTCCTTTAGGATTTAATAAGGACTTTGGAAAATTCCCTAAAAAAGTATCATGTAAAATGTTACAGACTGGATCTTTAGGAGGAGATGTAGAGAAAATGCAGTTTAGAAACACGTGCAAAGCCTGTCTACTGCTGTAGACAAATCTGACATTAAAATACACATTGATTTCTGCCCTCAGCTGTTATTGACGCTGTATCAAACACGGGGTCTTACTTTTGACGGTGAGGTACATGGACTTGCTGACGTCGGCTCCCACGTCGTTGCTGACCTTACACAGGTAGAAACCGCTGTCATCCTCCAGCACGTGTTTGATCAACAGGGAACCATTGCTCAGCAGTTGGACACGAGAGCCACTGTTGAGGGGGATGGGCTGAAACTGGGGGACACCTGCACCTGCAGCACGGAAAGAGGAAGACATTACACTAAGATGGTCATAAATGGACTGGAAAATAAACACTTAATACAGTGCATGGATGTGTGCATTCCTTTGTACATGCGTGCATGTTGACAGATTTGACCACAAAGCTCGTCCAATTTACGCAGGATTGCAAACATGTTGCTGAACACCAGGACTAAATCCTTAAACCTCGAAGGATCTGCTGAGCGGGCCGGGTTGGGGCTGTGATGCAATCAGAAAAGACATAATGTTCATGTTTAACAAGACGTCAGAGTACTGCAGAGGAACAACAGGCAGACAGACTGCACGACTGCTGGCCTTGAACATGGAGCACAGACATCACATTCAAACATGGCGACAAGACTGCCGAGTGAAAATTTATTGGTACACTTATGAAGTCAGATGCCTCATGCAAACTGTGCCACGACAACAAAGCTTCCTCGCTCACTGCATATCTGACGACTGGCGGCGTCATACACTGGTCATCCCTCTGCACTTAAACACAGCAGTGACATTCTGAGATTTTGGTTCTTGTTTTCTGGTGGGTTATAGATTTATTACCTAGATTTCTTATCTTATCTTATCTTGACTTGTCAACAGAAATTTCCTAAATGCTTGAAAATACCATTTGACTGGGTACAATGAAAAAAACAGCATGTTTCATGTCATATATTTCACATTTTGGCTGAATTGTAATTTTAGAAAAAAAAAAAAAAAATCGCATGGAGTTAAAATATTGTACTG
>OMNV01015033.1:32087-56331 GCA_900303265.1 Brotula barbata
TTCAGTGCTTATATTAGGAAATAAATTGTGCTTTTTAATTTTTGTCCATGTAGAAGCATCCTGTCTAGACATTTCTGTGGACTTAGTGCAAATAGTCTGTTTTCGGGTCATTTAATCCCTTGAACTATGCTAAATGGATTGAGTTGTTCGGTTCAGGGTCACGTCAAGGACATTAAGTACATCTAATGCACCATTTAACGTGACTAACCCATTAATATTTAAAAATAACAAATAGATAAGGCACAAAAAATCTGATTCCGACATGATCTGATTACATTTCTTTTGAAATGATTGGGCCCTTACACATTGGTAACACATTGATATTTGAATGTTCCTTGCATGAATAAAAATCTACTAAAAAAGATATGAAAAACAAAAAAATAAGTAATCATTTCTTTTTAAGGTGCATGATTGTTAATTTTCCTTAGAATTGTCTTCATTAAAAAATGTGTGTCCTTTTATTTTAGGCAGAATTCCCTTGAATGTATCCTTTGAATGTATATTCTTTGGAAGCCAATATGTACCCATCAGTGGTTACCGCGGAGTTTGAGAGGTTATTGTATGAAATACCAGTGGATCATGGAGAAAATGCATTGAGAGGCTATTCATCTTTGCCATGAAAATACACAATTTCATGTCACATAACTCATTTAGAAACCAAATCCTGTGTTCCACTTATCACTCCAAAGATTTCATGATCTAATTGATCTTGCTCTATTTTCCCCACATTAGATTGTCTCCGTTAGCATGTTTTGCTTCTCTATGTGCTCTTCTCATGTTCAGCTTCGTTTCACCTTGGCTGTGGCGTATTAACCACGTGTGAATCGAGTCTGGCACCGCGTTAGCTCACGTTAAAGTTAGCTCGTAGAGATTAGGCCATTTAGTGAGTTGTGGGTATTGGCTTTTTAATTAAAACGCAGTCAAGTGGCCGTGGCTTGCAGAGGGTCAAGTGGTGACTTTGTTCCCCCTGCTCCCCTTGCTCAGAGAGAGAGACAGAGAGAGAGAGAGAGAGAGAGAGAGAGAGAGAGATGAATTATGGATTTTGCATATCCAAATAGAGCTGGTTGTTATGCTAATAGCAGTTGACCTTTACTTACTGTTCCATATCTCCTGGAGACACTCATCTGGCTCTCACCTACTCCTGTTGCAATAAAAGCATGCCAGACTGAACTGCAGACTGCAAATTACAGCTACATTCTCTCTGTCACCTCCCAAGTCTGTCCTTTCACTGATTTCCCTACTTCACTTTCATTGGCTCTTTACTCGCCCTCCCTGTTGTCCTGTTTTGAATTGTATTTTAACATTTATAAAAAAAAGAAAGAATAAAGAACACAACAATTGAATGATTGAAACACATAAATAAGGCAATTTACCCTTATTTGGTTCACCAAAGCGCAAATTTCAAGCAGGGAAAAACAGTAAAAAAAAACAACCAAAAAAACACGTGATCTAAGGATGCCATTGCCTGTCTTTCATACAAAAAGGTATGGCAAATGCCATTATCAATTTGTACAAAGCTAACTATGAAAGTGAAGTCATAATTTAACGATGAGAAAGCACTGTGTGGGGGGCGAAGGTAATGTTAGCCCAGCGTTAACAGACAGGCAGTGCGGAAAGTGGAAATACATAACGCTACCTTGTAGAACTGAACGCACATTTGAATGCTGGTAGACACAGCATATACTGATATACAAGTCTGTCTTCTAATACCTTCACTCATATTTATAGTTGTAACAATAACAGTAAAACAGTTAATATCAACATCCATATACTGTATGTGAAGACAGCAACATCATAACACTAACCATGGAGCCCACTGAACCTCATGGATGTCTGCTCCTGAAGAGGGGCCTGCGTTTTAACAGTGGTCTACAACGTCTACACACAGACACCCACACACACACACACCTCTGCCTGGTCTCTCTGTGCTGATCTGGACTGGTCAGACAGTACTAATTAGGCACGAGGCCTAGTGTCTTATCCACACACGCACACACACACACGCACACTGACACACACACACAATCCCATCAAAGCAGAATCTGATTCTTCTTGTGTTTGATCATGAAGCTTGGCATACACACACACTCACACAAACACACAGCACTCCTCATTGGTTGCTGTCCTTCTATTGGGGAGGCTTTCATCCCTGGTTATATGGATGATGGAGCAAACACCTGGGGCCCCTCTTCATGTGCCCTGCTTAAGTGGCTCAACTCACCTGCTTCCTGCCTCTGCCTCCTTCTGCCTTTTTCTCTGAGAGGCTGTCTGTCTGCCTGGAAAACTGTCTGTCTGTCTGTTTTTAGACATTTATTTCTCCAAGAATCCAGGTGGATGCCCTACAAGGCCCCAATCCATGTTTGCAGTGCATACATCTGTTTGATTGTGCATGTGTGTATGCATGAACACACAGACACATGCACACACACACACAGGCTGAAGCAAATGGAAAACCACTTCCACCACCTCATCAGCTGTGTACTGTCCTTATCTACACACAGTTGATTCAACCAGCACGAGCTGGGACCACAATGCTGCCAATAACAGATAGGCTACACAAAGACATGCATTTGTAGCAAAATCCAGAAATGTTTCACAATTGCATTTTTCAGGTCATTAACATCTGAAATAGGTCACTGACATCATGTTGGATGTTTTTTATGTTGTGCTGGAGTATTGTCGTTTGTTCTCTTACCACGTCCCTTGGCCTTGAATGGCTCATTAAGGATTCTCTATTTGACATTAGGTTTAGTTGCCTCAGACAGTGTTTTCTTTCGATATTTTACCAGGAAACATTTGTATTTTTGTATGGAAAGCTATCCTACAGTAGGTTTTGGGTACCAGTGTCAATACTGTTATTAGATGCAAAGGTATCACTGAAATAAATACAGATGAACTACTGATGATTCAATAGACCAAATACTTTGTTTTGTAATTGGATAACAATGCATGGCATGCTTAATGTACCTTTGGAGTGTTCCCATACGATGGTGGGTGGTGGGTAGCCTTCAGCAGAACAGTTGAGAGTGACCGTTTTCCCATAGATCCCATCTTGGTCCTCTGGCTGAACTACAAACTGAGGAGGAACTACATACACACACAAAGCACACACATACACGCACATCAATAGATGACATCATTGCCTTCATTTCATTACTGATTAGCAAACCTTCAAGGTCTGACAGGTGGAATCAGAGAATAGATGAATGAGCTCCTCTCACCTCTAACAATGAGCTGACTCTGGTGCTCCACCGCTGCAGCCTCGTTGCGGGCAATGCATGTGTAGTTGCCATTGTGGTCGGGGGTTAGGTTGTTGATTCGCAGCGAGCTGGTGAAGTCGATGTTGTCCACAGTCACGCCCAGGTTGGCAGGGATTGGACGGCCATCTTTTTGCCAGGTAATGTCCAGCGGTCGGTCGCCTGACATGACCACACAGGGGATGAAGACGCGCTGACCGATGGTGAAACGCTGGAACTCAAAGGGCTGAATGTAGGGAGGGACTGGATACAGAACCGGAAGCACATACAAAGAGGAAAGATCAGACTTTCAGATCTCTGACATGAAAATAAAACGTCTTGGTTTTGTGTCACTGTGCGCTAAAATCGAATTTGAATTATCTTGCTTTGAACTTTTTTTTCTGTGCAATTTTTGTCTAATTGGACAAAATGAGAATTGTTGCAGAATTCTTTACTTTTTATGTTATTTAGCCTATCCATCCATCCATCGATCCATCTGTATTCAGATATAAGAGGTTGTGTACGATGTCATTGCGGCTTTATAATACAATAATACAGTTGGACGATGGGACCCATTTCGGTTGTCTGTATTATGTTCTCTGGGGAGTCTGCAGCCTTCACACGACTCATCTGTGTTTGAGCATCCAGTGAGTTCAAATAACATTGAAATAAGCAGCACTTTAGCAGCTTATTTAATTCACAACAAAGTGGGGATAATGGACTCCAGGGATCCCCTGAAGACACTCCGGCATTTTAAGCACGAGCAGAGTAAATTAACGAATGCACTTGCTCACTAGCACCACTGGGAAGTGCTGCTTTATATCATCGCTCCTTCCTTCTCCCTCTCTGTGTCTCTCCATCTCCCTGCTACTCCCCTTCCATTTCCCTCGCTCCACGTAAAACTATAATGTAGTGACTGCATCCTTCATTACATACTGTGCAGAGGGAGGGAAATGGGTCATAATGGGGAAACCCTTGTTAGCATTATTGCACATTCTGGGCTCTCAGTGGAGCTCAGTCAGTCAGTCTGCTCTGTAGTATCAGTGACACTGACACGCTTTTCATTAGCTATGCTGATGCACTGTGGAAAATAAAACAGTGGACAACTTTTTTTCTTTTTTCTGTAAGAGACATATACAGAGCAATAAGACAGTAATACCATTATTTGTCCATACATCTCATTGAATCATTTTTTTTTTAAACATTTTATACATTAAGGTGCCACCACTTACATTACATTACATTGATAAGAGGTATAGATAATGGCTGAATGGGTGAGCACTAAATGTGAAAGAATGACCTCAACCTTTCTTACCTCTCACACAAACATGGACACTCTGGGTGTCCATCTTGTTGGGTTGCACCATCACCTTGCAGTTATATTCGCCGGCGTCCACCTGCTGGACGTTGGACAGCTTCAGGGTCCCATTGTTCTCAAAGGCTCTCTGCCGATGGTTGAATGGGAGTAAAGCGGAGTTCTTGTACCACTTTATGGAGTAGTATGGGTAACCAATCACACGACAATGAACAAAGGCATCACGTCCAGCAATTGCCGTGATGTTTTTCATTGGGCGAATGCTGGCACGGCCTAGAAGTGACAGAGACGAAGAGAGGACATCAAGACTTTCCATGCTTACTGTTGACATCAAATAACAAGAAAAGTGAGCATCTTTTTCACTGATTCATTGTTAGTTGATGAGGAATTAATACATAATTTGCTTTGGTGTTGTGATATTTAGGAGCTCTTGCTGCTCACCCATACAACAGTAATATATTCCACGTCTCATAAAATGGAAACAGTAATCGGTTTAACATCTGCTCATGAAGAGCTGAATTGGCTGCTTGAGTAAACACACACACACACACACACACAGACGCAGACACACATTAACACTCACTCTCACTCACACGGCAGCAAAGCACAGATAAATGTATTCATGCAAACACAAGAAATCTATATTTCTTCCAGCTATTTACAAACCAGCCATTTTTGGAACCCAATATCCAGAAACGCTAATGCGCAGCAAACCAGGATAATTCATTTGACCTAAAAATACAGGCACGTAAGAAAAGCACAGTAATAATTTGGAGAGAGAAATATGAATCTACAAAGATGAGAAAAAAAAGGGGAGCAACAAAAGAGTAAAAAAAAATCTTAACAGAGCTGATCATGTGAAAATAAAAATATCATTAAAAATGTAGGCGAAACAAAGCAGTGGAGAAGAAGCCAAGAGAGTGAAAGGGATTAAAGTTTAAAACGACACCACAGCTACAAACAACAAAACAGGATGAAATGAAACACAGAAGAAAGATGAAAAAAAAGAGATAAATCATCATCACAGCAGAAATAAACTAGCACGTTCCTATAAAAACAAAAAGAAGGACACACACATCTAGGATCCAAACCACCAAAATCCATGTTAATGTCAGATCCTTAGCAGGACACAGATACACACACTCACACTCAAACACACAGGCTCACTCGTGCATGCACAGGTATGTGTATTGTTGTTCTTGGAGGAGCTGATTTGACAAGCACCTCTTACGTTTATTCGAGCCTGGTGGTACACGGCCCCGGCTGAGTTGTTGCACGTGCACCGGTACACCCCACCGTCCTGCACCTGGGTGTGTGTGACGTTGAGCTGGCTGACCACGTGGCCCTCATGGGTCTCGTAGTGGCCCAGGTGGTGGTGGCTGTCTTTGATGACGGGGTCGTCGTCCAGCGACCAGGTGCACCTGGGAGGGGGCGTGCCCTTGACGTTGCAGACCAGGAAGACGGGCTCGTTGGGGTTGACCACCTTCTCGCTGAAGGAGGACAGGATTTTTGGCGTACCATCTGTGTTGGGGGACAAAGGCCAAGATGGTGGAGGGGTTAGTAAACTGTCACCTCAGGCTTGTGACTCACCAGTATAATTAACAAACAATTTGGTCCACAAAATGTTAGGAGCCGGGTGTAGCATAAGTGAGACGCTGAATGTCAGATATGTCAAAATACACAACATGGATTCGATACCATTATCTGCCATCGATGAAGAGCGGTGAAAAATTGCATGATTCCAGCGTCCAATACTCCACGAGGTGGCATATTCAGATTAAAACGGTTCCATTCTTGAATAAATCAGTTTACAACTGCATAATCTCCATCAATGTAAGCATACTTAGATTTGTGGCGATGCCTATCACATTATAATATAAACATGATTGTGACTGTGGGAGGGGTTTCGGGTGTACGTTTGCATATTAGACACATTGTGGCACACGGTGCTGTGGTCTCAGCGGTAATTGGACACTGACATTGGACAATTGCCAATGCTGATGATTTATCAATCAGGCAGTAAACAACTCATGCTCCTTTCTGACGACATCCACACTAGGACAGATAAATCTCTTATCATATAAATTTCATCCACTAAAAATGGAGCTTTAGAGCTTCAGACATCTGAAAATTCTGCTGACGTATAATTGTCATGTGATCCTTGATTTGACCAATATAGTAAAGGTAGGGGACGACGTGGTCCAAATGTTCATCTCTTTATTCTCCACTTTCATTGCATTAATGGAATAAAATAATAGCTAATAGCTAATAAAAATAGTTTTGTGTTTTTTGTATATATATATATATATATGTATGTTTGGCTATATGACCGTTTTTTTTATTATTATTATTTGTTACCATGTTCTTCTTTATTATGATACTTATAATAGAGAGAGAGAAAGAATGAATGAAAGGGCAGAAGGAAAGAGGAAGACATGCAGCAAAAGGCATAGGTCAGAATCAAACCCATGTGGCTGCGTTATGTGGTACGCGATCGTGGGGCGCCTGGAAATGACGAGTTTTGTGAGAGTGTCATTCCATTTTGTATTGTGATATTGCGAGCCAGAACCAGTATACTACACTGGGTTCCATCATGAGCAGTCCAGCAGGATGACTTTCTCTCTCTCTTTCTCTCTCTCTCTCTCTCAAATACACACGCACACACACACACAAAGGTCGGCTTTTGAATTGTCTGTGTCTGCCTGCTGCTGCTCTCTGATAATCTAGGTCTGTTCCACATGATTATAGATTATCAATATCTTCCTTTTACAGCTCCCTGGCCACAGGAGACAGTTGCTGAGCAACGCTGCCAAGGTACAAGTGTGTGTGTGTGTGTGTGTGTGTGTGTGTGTGTGCGTGTGTTTGTGTTTGTGAAGCCTGCGATGGTCTTCCTAATGGCAGTATATAGGACAGAGACACACACACAGCAGGCTGTCATTAACACATAAAGTCTTCAAGGCCTAAATCTGTTCCTGCTAATGCACTGCTGATACACACAAGACAGCTGCCATTGTGTAGCTTTTGTGTACAGTTGGATGCCAGTAAACATAGCTTAACGGTACACATCTTTACCTTCGAGGATGACTTGCACAAAGTCCTGTGCAGACATCTTGCCCTTCCTGGCGAAACACTGGTACGCTCCACCATCACTCTTGGACATTCCCTCCATGATGAGGTTCTCCCGGTTGATCCCGGTGAAACGAACATTGTTACCAGGGTAGATGATTTCTCCGTTACGATACCAGGACAGCTCATACTCGTCTGATCCGCTCACGCTACAGGACAGAGACACCTTGCTACCCACGCTGCCTTTCACCTTCCGAGGGCTGACGACTGCTTTCAAAGGCTCTGCAAATACAAAGGTGCAAGAGATGGATTTCAAAAAGGAACAGTCACAGGAAACTTTGATTAGATTTTAACAGCAAGGTTACCAGGAAGAGAGGATGGAGGATGCAGAGGAGAACGTTCAGGTTGGATGGATATCAGATTACTTCTGGGTAATTTTGCATCTTACCTTCATCAAGGGGGGCTCTGTTTTTGGCTTGTTTGTTTGTCTGTCTGTTACCAGGATGTCTCAGAAGTTTGGCATCGGTTGGCCTGATGGCGGCGCTGTAATTACCAATCTTACATTCTGGCTGTATGCTTTTTTGACTGTTAGTCATAGAATGATTTTTTTGCCCTGCATTCTTTGGGTTGGTCACATCCAGATATATAAACCACACCCATCTGAACAAGATGGGTGTAGGATCCTCCTACAATTTTTGGTAATTGTCAAAAATTCTTAGGTATACAATATCTGAACCAAGCCTGACCTGTTTTATTTTTATTTTTTGTTTATTCCTTACGGTTTTGCTACAATTGGCTGTCAAACTTGAGTGGGCGTGGCCATTCTTCAAAAGTGCTACATCCCATGAATGATTTACCCAAAATTTCAGTTGACCAGATGGTGGTGCTATAACAACAACAGTTAAATGTTTGTCCATTTTTATGTAGAATTATAGAATAAAAAATGTTTTGATTTGTCATTGTGGGGAGGGGGTGTGATCATGGTCCAGTCCATAAGCTTCATCATTGAGAGTCAGAGTCATGGTTGGAGGAGCATTCAGCGGTGGATGCATGCACAGTCCAACACAATTTCTATTTGGCTGGAATACCACTGCACTGAACACTGTTGCACTGTAGATTTTTCTCAACATAATTAAACTAAAAGCACATATAAATCATATACAGTGCAGTTGTTCCCCTTCTGAACTATGGATGATTTGGTCGGACTCACGTTTGACCAGCAGGTGTCCCATGACCTCGGCATTCCCGTAGCTGTTCCACACCTCGCAGACATACGTCCCGGAGTCGCTGGGTTGTGTGCTCTCTATCAGCAACCCTGAGATGGTCTGGCGGAAGCGACTGTCAGGCTCCAGAGGGCTGTTGTCCTTCAGCCAACGGTATTTGGGTGGCGGGTAGCCTGAAGCCTTGCAGGGCAGCTCCACCCGATGATTAATCATCACCTCTCGGCGGTCAAAGCCATCCAAGATGCCTGGCTCAGCATTGGTGGGTTCTGGAGAGAGAAAAGAGTGGGAAATTTAGTGTTAATTAGTGGTGAGCACTGCCAGGAGCTTGATAATAGAATCCAATATTGATTTGTGAGGTCACGACTCAGTTATATATATTGTATTCTGTTATATGAGCAAGAGGAGATAGGATAAGAGTGTGTTCAGGGAAATATTTAATTGCCACCCCCACACACACACAATGAAATCAGAGACAACATAGACAGCAACATTACTCTACAGCTGCCATTTTCAACCAGGTGGCTGAGGCCCACTGGTGGGCCTCAGAGCGCCAACTAGTGGCAGTGGGACTGCCAAATGTGAGATTAATCAATCTATTTATTTAGTGATATACAAAAACAGCTAGTTATTTATATCATATCTAGAATTCATGTAAATTAAATGAAACATTAAATTAAAATGCACAATTTCAATGACTAGTTTGAACTAGTCTTGCATTTTGATATGTTACACAATGTTTATATTATATATCATGTAATTTTCTCTATCATCATTTTTGAGAAATTTGTGGGCCCTTGGTTCCAAAAGGTTGAGAACCCCTGGTGTACAGTACACCCTGTGTCTACGTGTACGTTCCTGTGTTCATGGTTGATCCAAAGCAATTCTAATTTTGGTTCATCTGCATAAAACCTGATTATAGACCTGTAAACCTGTCATCATCTTATCGACTCCAGCACTGACCTGACACGATGAGACGTGCACTGTTGCTCTGGCGTGTCTCTCCGGTGTAGCGGTGGCGCGTTGTGCAGCGATAGTTGTTAAGCCCATCTTCAGGCAGGACGTCCACAATGTACAAGGCTCCCGTGGATGTGATGAGATATCTTTGTCCTGGAGATGGATAACAAAAGAGATAATGTAAACATTAAGGCTGGTCCTCATTCTACAGAATCAATGTAATGCATTACAGTGTTACAGTAGAATACAGTACTACTGTACTAATACTGCATCACAGACACAACGGATAGCATATAACAAAGTATAATCCACAACCTCAACATCATTTTCAAATTCTATGTTTTTAATAAGACTTGTATAACAAATATTAAATCTTTGGCAGCTTTTACCATAATTTATTTTCCTTATGATGCTCTGGTAACCTCTCTTGTGCCAATGTCGGGTACAGAGAGCCAATCCCTCTTTAGCTGTCACAGTCAGTTCTGTATATACGGTAATATTATGTTAATTCTGCAGATCAAACCAGGCTGAGTGGGGTTGTCAACATCCATAAGGAAAGAAACCTTCCTCTGCGCCATCACATGGATGCCACATTCCCATGGGAGCAGATTGATGTCAAAGCTGATCGAAAAAGCAATTTACGGGAGATTGTCTCCACTGTGCCGTGTGGGTATACTAAGACAGAGGTAGCACCGCAAGCCTTTAAAAACCTGAAGGAGGAGAGGCTCTGTAACAGCCACAGGTAATGCTGCAAAAAGAAGAACAGACGCTACGCAAACATCACGGGGTTAAATTACGCTGGGGTCTATTTACATCTACTTAGCGCCTTCAAGTGTTAATAGAAAGTACAAACGAGTAGCGTGAAGCCATTTTAGCGCTTCATCATTATTACGTGACAAATGTTTTGGTGTTGAAGCTACTTTGAACTTACATGCTCCCTATGATAACAAGATAAAAAAAAAAGAATAAGAGGATTGGGATGAAGCAATACAGTTTGTCAGGGATTATTTCCTGGAGGAGGAGGTGTCTTTTCCTTTTTGTGCGTGCCATGTGAGTGACAGTAAGCACAGCATAACATAATGTGCACAATGATGGGAAAATTCTCAGCTAAAGTAACAAAGATGGCAAAAATAACTGAGGCTCACTGATGATTTCTAAGCTCTGAGGATGAATCAGACATCTCTGACTACTCCCTTTATGTTCTACATGTTAATATAGAATATAAATAAATACAGGTATCCTAAACTGAGAAGTAGCTTGAAAGATGCATTTATTTATTCATGCTAATAATGACCGATTTTCATTCAGCTGAAGTACAGAGTGATGAATTTCATATTTCTGAGCAAGATATTTCCAGATCAAAGGACTCACAGCATTCATGAAAAATGCACGAACACGCAGGTGCTGGAGATTCTTCACTTTTCCGTATGGGTTAACAAATTAGGGGCCTTTTCCCTCAGGTCACGTAAAATCAGGGGAATAACTGTTAGATGTCACACTACACTCACACAGAGGTGGTGGTACTGCACTGACACAGCGCAAAAATGACATAAAAGAAATATTCATGAAAAATAAATAGTACACATCAATGTCAAAATGCTCATTTTAATATTCCCACTCTACTACATATGAGGAAAACAAAGCATGACTGCCGTAAAATGCCGACATTTGATATGCATTTTACACACAGCATCCATGAGAAATTCAACCTTGTGGGGTTAAGCAAATAGGGTGTATACGGAGAGAAGAAGGAGGAAAAGCTCAAAAATTGCACAGCTATTGTAAGCGTTGACCTAGATAGAAGCGACAACAGATTCCACGGACTTGATGTCCTGAAGGGCTTTCACTGGTTTACATGCAGAACTGTTATATGGGCATCCAGAAAGAGAATCCGCACAGAGATAAAGTGTGTGTGTGTGTGTGTGTGTGCATATGTACGTGTGTGTGTGTTTGCGAGTGTATGTAAAGCTGCCTGCAGCCATGCATAGAATGCGAGACAATTGGTGGGAGGACGTCTTGTCAGAGGTTGAGGAGGCCCAATGCAATAAACATTTGCATCCAGTAACCATGGCAGCATTACAAATTACAGATAGAGGCTATTTTTTGAGGCTACGTTTTCTGGATACATCCTGAGCCTAAACAGAACATTTATTCTGGTGTTTTCTTTAAGCAGTATTGTATTGTTTAATTTTTATAAATGAGTGTCTCGCTGTGAAAATGATGATCAGTGACAGGAGAAAAAAGCAAGAAGAAAGCTTTTATCCAGTTAAAAGTAAAACAGGAATACATCATACACCAAAAAAGGTAAAATCCCTGATAAACAGCAGCAAAAACACACTCAGACGCCTAAACACTATTTCTCTGTCTCGGTTCCTCCCTTGCTGCTTCTCCATTTTGATGCTGTACTGGCCCTCTGAAATCTCACTGTGGAATCCATCTTGAGTGAGACAAAATGGTCTTTCACTCCAGCTGCCGTGAGCTGCTGCAATTTTCTCTTCAAGCACCTCTATGCTCCTGCAATGCCTTTTAAGACGTCAGAGCTCGGTGATTGTGTTACGACAGAATGAAATTCAGGCAGAGGCGACGCTATGGTGGGGAGAGGAAGCAAATTGAGAGCTATTGTATTGTATTTCTTCCCCACAACCTGTCCGCTTAATTCATTTCCTTTGTCCTTTGTAAGTTGCCCGCTACATCTTTTTCTGAATTCAGCACTGGACGCCGCAAGGAAACTTTCTTAATTCACATTCACAATATCAAGTCAGAGATTCTGCATACGTCCATCAGTGGCCAATACGTGTGAGTAATGTAAATACCGCGATACAAACGATGCAATAATTGAGGGCAAACTTCCCAGCTGCATTAAAAATACTTGGCACACAGATTTCTGTTATTATCACAAAGAGGAGCTCCTTCTCTTCATTCATTCACAGTCACCGCTGCTGCAAAGTGAAAGAGTGCTCCACTCCACCAGACACACTTTATCTAATCATCCCCACTTTGCCAGAGACAGAATCTAATACGAACAGCGGGCTCTCACTCTCAGCAGGCTAAATAAGCCTCGACGTACAGATGAGCTAGTGTCACAGCATCCTCACCGCCAACAGAAGTGGAGAAGTCACAGTCTTATGGTGATTTATAACACGTCAGAGTCGGTCAGATCTCTCATGACAATCTGCAGCTCAGGTGGAGGAATGGATGGACGGCTGGAAATTGCATTCCTGCAACAACTTGTTCTGATGGACTATGATTTCCTTTAACTTAAAAAATCTCCAGCACATGATGATATCACACAAGTGTTTTGTCTGTATTGGTCACAAAGCAAAAAAAAAATTTGATGAACACACACACATATGCATATACTGTATACCTACCCTCCTCCCACCACTACACATGATTACATGATTAGAGAGCTTTTAAACATTCTTTAAATTTGACTTTAAAATTCCGACAGTTTTTGTCTGTTTATGTTCAATGGGTAGCCTCTTCCATGTTCAATGCTCCCTTTATATATATAAATAAAAAAAAGAACATTTGGCCTAAAGAGATATTCCGGTACGGCACTTTACAGTTCCCTGCAGTGGTATTCCTGGTGGACGATCCAAAGGCCTGTAACGGTCGCACATGTCACAGAGAAGCGGTGTGAAATCACAGAGCACCATTTTGTATTTTTATCATCACAGAGTTAGTGATATAATGGTGCATTACTGCACAAACAGAGTGAACGCTGCAATCCTGTCATACATCCATTTCTGATTATCCTGTGATTAAGGCAATGAATCACCTTTTTCAAACATATTGTATAAACCTTAATGCAACTGAAAGTATAACAATCAAATTATGCTTACTTCAAGTAACAGACTGAGATTATGCGATTGCAGATTGATTTACTCAGACATGTACACGTCTTGATTGTAGCATGCCGCCTCCATGTGCAGATTTGCCTCATGCTGTGATTCCACAACATGGGGACGTATCCTCAGCCAGCAGCAGACTTCTATTGATTCTGTGCATGTATAAGTCATAATCACATTTTTGTCTTTCATCTGTGTAAGGACAAATACTCCGAGTACTGAGTGCATGTAAATGTGCTGAATGTCAAAGATGTTCTCAGATAAATTGCTGCCTGCTCAGGGTCAGCGGTATGTTCCATTATGAAACAGGACACGAGGGGCCAGACACTGAATCGCAGCCTTAATCTGTGCTGATTGAGGTCAGATCGCAGGACTGAACTCTCCCACAGAGCTCCTTAGGGCTGCAAGGCTGCATGCAGAGACACCAAAATGAGCAGAATCACTACACTGCACAGCTATGCAGGAGATGTATGTTGCTCATCAGTCTACCACACCATCAAAGTCAAACCTGCTCAGATAAACAAGTTCTCTATCACAAGGAGGTGAACTGAAACCATAACAGCTCAGTGAGGGGTGGGGGGAGTAAATGCAGACATCCTGGCTCTCGCCAGGATCCATTTAATTAACATGATGACTCTGAAATCAATAAAATACGTGCTAATGGTCAAACTACTGCAACAGTCTTTAAATCAATAGATACAACCCTCGCCAATGCCATGGTATAGTGATGACACCAGATAGGTAATGAAAATAAAACAACTTTAAATGAATTAAGTGTTAATATGGATGGGATGGAAATGTATCTGGGGATAAAAAACTGAGGAAGAGGAATGTTTGTTTTATATATTCATAGTTAATCATCACTAAGTTTGACGTGCTGGTGCTTTTGTGCGTCAGGTATTTTCCCCACTTCAAAAACATGCAAAATGCATCTTGAGTTATACGATATGGACACAATCGGCCTCATTCATTAATATTTGCAAATTTCATCTAATATTTCTGCACACTTGAAAATGTACAAAAAAATGAGAAGATTGATGGCACCCTGATGGACTAGTAGATGATTCCCACCTGATCACCTCCGTGTGCCTTCTAGAAAGTTGGTGATAAGCATAACACTCCAAATTTCCATAAAAGAGCAGCCCACTTTAGTACTCAGTGCAAAGCATCGACTTGAATTTAAAGGGTTCAGAAAATGTACGCATGGACAAACGGATGGATAGATGTATATACTGTATGTATGGAGGGATGGATAGATGTACAGTATATACAGTATGTGTGAATGGTGGATGTTTATATATACTGTATGTATGTATGGATAGATGTATATGTATGGATGTCTAGATGTATATGTGTATGTATGTATGGATAGATGTATATGTGTGTGTATGGATGGATAGATGTACATGTGTATGAATGTATGTATAGATAGATGAAAGACCCATAATGATGGAAAGAAGAATAGGAAAACAATATTCCTTTCTGTCTGTTGCTGGGTTGAGGAAGAGTATTATTAAGCATGTTATGGTTTATGAGTTGTTAAATTTTTTATTTTCTTGTAGTGCCATAATCTGAGCAATCAGGGTGTCATATTTAAGTGACTGTGAGCAGGATAAAGATGCATTGAGAATGACTAAGAAGTTGTTAAAGAGGGAATGATCCCTGTTGTAACATATTGGAACTGGCATGTAACAATAAACAATAATGCTACCTCTAATGAAATCAGAAATAAAATGCTTTTAGTGGATTTGGTATGTAAAAAAAGCCTTAAAAATCTCTTTCTCTCAATGCACCTGCCATGTGCATAGGAACAGAAGTAAATGACAGAGCTGCCATTGAAGGCAGAGTGAAGAAGGCCTCCTTGGTTCAGTGAAAGCTTTGGCATCTGAGTTAGAATGCTAAGAGACGCTCTGTTTCTTATTCAGCCTCTGTGTACCACTGTGTTCCTGCTTGGCACATTCCTCTTCCTGTCCCTGCTCCTGCCTCTTCTCTATCTCTCGCTCTCTCTCAAATGTTCTGTCATATAATAGTGGTTGGCTTTGTCAGAATGAGCCTTAAATCCCACATTAACTCTTTGCTTTCGTTAAAGGTTAGGTTAGGTGTATGTTCGGTGTCGTATAATTCATTGATTCAAACAAACTCATCTTAAAGCAAATGTACATCGTGCTGTAAAAGTAATAGGATATTGGTCATCACGGGGGGTCACAGGGCTGGGACTTGGGACAGGCCCGGTCCTGATTTTATTCATTTGGGTCCAGGTAGGGTCCTGTGCTACTGCAGAGAGGTTCAGTCTGTCATTTATAATAATTATAACCATTAAATGAATGATTAATGTGAGTTATAATGGACGGAAAAAAACGTCCAACTCTCAGTAGATGAACTTGTCATATTTAATAAACAACTGAACAAGAGTGAAGATCACTTGGTCACTGTATTATATCAGAGTCCTATGGTGGCTGAGAAGTCAAATTTTTGAAAATGGAAATGGTAAATTGAGAAAACACTTTCATCAAATAGTCAACACACTTGTGCTACATGTGACAAATGCAACCCAAATTAAAAGACGTGATGACAATCCAGAAAAACGCTACAAAATCAAGATAAAATGGATGTTTCCAGAGGACGATTCGATGACCGGACCATGGATTGTTGGATTGGGAACATGATGTCACTTTAAAGTTTAACTCTGATTATGACAGGTAATTGTATCGTTGTTATATGATTGTCAAAAAAAAAATATATAATATGTAAGCGTTATCTCACGATTACAGATTTATTACAACATATTTCTCACTGTAATTATTCAAAATATTATTATTCTGAACAATCTACGGTCCAGTCTTTTGATTGTCCTCTGGAAACATCGGTTGGATTGTGACTGGATTGGTTGTCATGGCAAGCATTTCAAACAGTGGATCAATATTTTTACACAAAGACCTGGAGGAATAAATAAAATATAATTAATAAATAACACAATTGTCACTCTCAACAACAAGCTGTGTGTTTCTTGTGTGCTACAATAAAGAAAGAGAGAATCTTGCAGTGTGTCTAGCCACTCTGCACCCTTGTGAAGGTTTAGTCACGACAGAGAGCACCCTCATACAAATGATTCATTTTATGTATAGTAGCTTGCTGAGCATGGCTATAGTCCTGCACACACACACACACACACACACACACACACACAATCTGCAATCTGCTGAACAGAAGAGTCAGGTCTCCAAGGTTAAAGAGTCTGGGGGTTGTTGATGTCTTTGATGCGGTTAGCAATTCTGTAATCTCCACTGAAGGCCAGAGCTATTAAACAGCGTGTTGCTAAGCAGGTCTGTGCGTTGAAGAACGTCTGCACAACACCGTGAAAACACAAGTTTAAAGGCAGCTGGATGGACACCGCAACTTGAATGGGTCATGGGCAGGGTGATAATCTGTAGTCCAAAATTAAGATTAAATCTGAGTTCATTATCCACAGCACCGCATATTTCCTGTCTCTCCCTACTCTACCAATTCCTGTATGCTAAAAATCAGCTATTAAGATCCTGACACGCCTACAGTGAATGCATGTGATTGAGGTGGAGTACTGTGTAGCGATTCAAGAGATCATCATCATAATCATTTATCTCATATTGCTACATCTACTATTACAGAACACTGTAATTTTAGAAAAATATTCGTTCCAACTCATAGTAGGATTGGATTAACGAGAGCTGCACTCACTGTCTTTGAATGGAAAAATACACTCACAGATGGACATGAAGTGAGTTATTAAATATGTTCACCATAGAGAGGAGGCAGTTGGTGTGTGTGTGTGTGTGTGTGTGTGAGTGTGTGTGTTCGTGCAAAGTGTGTAGCAGTCTGCCATCATAACCTAATTATTGCAGCAACTTAACAACAGCAATTAACACATTTCCATCAGACGACACTAATTTGTGAATTCCATTCCAGCAGCATTGAGGTCGGAGAGAGAGAGAGCGAGAGAGAGAGAGTTAATTCAATGTTGAGCTACTGGCAATGTTGAATCCATATCTATACAGCAGTGAAAATTGCTTATGATAATTGCAGTTATTGTAAAAACTCAGTTGAAGAGTTAATGAAATTTCAAATTTTAATCAGATTGTCTGCTTTTACTGGCTTCTACCCCAGGGAAACCACGTTTTCTTGTCACAAAAAAACACCGTTCCTGCTTACTACAGTTAAAAAGTTTAATAATCCACTGGTAGATCTGTAGGATATTTGTAAAACCTTAATAAACAACTGTACAGCAAACCAATATATCTAAGGCTTATAACTCAGATAGTTATTAATGTCTACACCGTGTTTTGAACGATGAACCCACTGGACCATTTTGCAGAGACTGGTTGATTAGTCTCAAAGAAAAATATTTGATGATGATCGCAAAATGAGAACTGGGGCGACAAATGTTGTAAATATTTGCACTTTTAATTTAATTCTGTTGAATTTCTGGCTTATAATACAGCAAAATCATTTATATTGTATAATCACAGCAAAAATTAAAAAGTTTGCTCCATTCAGATTTCATAAACAAAATTTACCACAAGTGATATGTATCGTAATGTACATGGTAAACTTAGTAAGCTGTAGCCTGTATACATTACGTTCTTTAATGGCTTGTCAAAGCTCTGTTTTCCTTGAAGCTGCATCAAACAGAATGTATAGAACGCCTGCTTGTGCTGTAATTACATCAGTACGTGCATAGAACCGCCTCACCCCCCACGCACGCCACATTCTCCCTCCCTCATTCCCCCATGTCCCTCCCTTGCCCCCTCCACGTTCCCTTCTTCCTACGCAGAGATGCATGTTGAGTGATAGGCCTGAGGATGAGTCTGGACAGTGCGTCTGAGGCCCTGGTTTTTAATAGGGTTCTGTTCCCAGTAATTATGCTGACACAATTTGATCAGCGCGGGGCTAAGTATCTTCATCTGAGGGAGATCGGGGGGAATTAACGCTGATGTAATAAGTACAATTTGTCACTATTAAGACAGAGGTGTTGACAGGCGCTGGTGTTGTCAGGGCAACTGATGGCGCTCCCCTGCTACAGTATGTATTCTACTGCATCCACTGCCAAGCAGAGCTGTCATGGCCCCTCGCTAATCGATTCCTTCATTTCTCTACACGGGCAAAAGCACATATACAATGACACGCTCATACACACGTATAATAACATATAATACAGCCCTACCTGTGTAGGCTGCAACACACACGTACACCAAAGCACACTGGAAAAATACGTCCACAGAGTGTTCCACGCAGCGACTAACATTAAGACCACGAAGACCGAGGAGTGACTGCAGTGGAAATACACACACACACACACACACAAGCAATGTAAACACAACATCCTAGTAAACAGCCAATGCAAAGGCTGTCAAATTAACATGTTAGTCATTAACACGTTAATGCTTGCATTCCTTACACTGCCGTGAATATTTTCAAATTGTAGTTACTGTTGGTCGCATATGAACATTTGCACAAGGAAAACTGGGTGTGACATTGTTATATGAGACTTAGATGTCTGGTATCAGATCTAAATGGTTTGAATGGCTCTGTTTGATAATCATGTTCCTCTGAACAAAGTCGCTCCAGGATTTGTCGAGTGTTTTTGTGATTGTTGCAATTAAAAATGCTTGATTTTGACTTGAAAACCGCATCAGTGACGTTAAAGAATGAATTCATGTCAGAATGAATCAATGAGCAAATAAACGCTTTCAAGTAAGTCGGCCTGATGCAGGCGCAGACCAGGGAGTCGAACCGAACCAGCAGCAGCACCGCAATATTATTGATCCACACTCCATGCACACCAACACACACACGCACACATTTCTAGCATCCAGCTGTGGCTCAACACAAAATACATTCAACAAACAGCAGCAGAAACTTGTTTAAATCTCCAGTGAGTAAGAAAGTCATCTGTGTGACGGCTGAGACACTCACGGGTGCAAAAAAAAGACAAAATCACTTTATATGGACTGTATATCAGGACAGAAATATACAATTGCTTCAAGATGTACAGGTGTACTTTCCCAGTGCTACAGTATATCACTGCATGTGTACCATAAAAACAGCCTGTAAATCTATCCACTGTGCAGAAAAAAAGGCATCCTATCAAAAATATTGACAGTGTTTGTTATATATCATACAGAGACTGGAGAATATATATTATTGATGGCTGCCCTTTAACAGGCTTATGGAAAAGGTCAGCTTATATGCAATCCTGTTAACACACTCACAGCCATGTAGAGCTATACTTGAATTTTTTTTTCCACAATTAGCCATTCAGTTAATGGCCGATGATCTAAAATGATGTAACTCGATGATGGATCTGGTGATGTGGATTTAGAGGGGACATTTTGATCTTTACCACAAAAACTATTTAGTCGTGCAATGTAAATATTTTCGATGTAATTACACATTGACATAAATTCCAGAATCTGTAGTATTTTGGTTTTACTGAGCAATAAAATTCATTTTATGAAAGCAAAATCTGGCCTGCAGTACAAGCAGAGTTGAAATAACCAACATAAATGCATATCACAGTTCTGGCACATATGGCCCCCATCACAATTATCATGCCTGTGCTTTGATATCAAGTGACAGCAGCAGCGGTAACATCCATTTCACAGTGTAACCCTGCTGCTCCGTATGGAAAACGACACGGTGAAGCATGTAAAAGGGTCAAAAATGTACTCGGAATAACACATATGCCTCAAGCTCCGATTTACATGACGGAACAAAGCCGAGAGAGACACGTTTGTTTATGCACACTCTAATGTTGGATGATGAGAGCGGGGACGTTACAGACAGAGAGAGAGCAGGTCAAGGTGAAAGACATGAAGACATGAAGACAGAGACGTACGAGTGAAGGCAGGAGTATCAGAGCTCCAGGAAACAGATGACACACGACACAGGAAACACAAGACAACAAGCAACGTGTAGCCTGAGGCGTGTTATTGTACCAAGAGAACAAGTGTGTCTGTTCAGATGTAACACACAGACACACACACACACACGGTGAGATGGGGCTAAGACAGACAGATAGATAGATAGGCAGACAGACAGACAGACATCTAATTGATCTTTCACAGGAAATTGCTTTGTTTGCAACAACTACAAAAATCATGACAAATTTCCTGATTTATTACACTGTTCATTTTTTTCAGAATGTTATGGAGATGTTACCGGCCTGATTATTTGTTGACATCTATTATTGACAGTTCTGGTTTGTTTGATTTTAAAATACAAAACACAAACTCCCACACAAGTTGTCGAACTTCCTTACTGAGATGCCACAATGCAGTGAAGGGGCAATGTTTTTAGGACATTTAAAGGGTGCATTTGCAGCTTTTTTAAATAAAATATTGAATCTTAATATCTAAAATAATCAAATGTAAGGATTCCTGTGTTTATGTCTCACAGTGAGAACAAAATCACCTTTGATGCCCCCAATGTCCTCTTTCAGTGCGTTCTAGTGAAATCCTCAGGGTCACACACACCCACACACACACTGACAGTGTGGCCCCTCCCTTTTAGCTGCCTGCCCTTCGTCCATCAAGACCACTCCCAAGGATAATTAATGTTGCTGTGCTGCTGCTGAAATATCCTTGATAAAACCCTGCACTCTTCTGTGAAGGCAAAAAAGCCACTAAAGATTCATGTCATGGCACGCTGTCATCCGGGGCTGACATAAAAGCCTACGACGTGTGACATTAAGCAAAGGTCGCATGTGGACTCCTTCCCGAGTCACTCTGGCTTTGAGCCTCAAAGGGATTCTCGCTAACATCCAATCACGCGGACGGACGGGCGCACCAAACAGGAAGTGATACTCTGTGAGCACTGCAGATCTGTTTCTGGACAGCACAATGTGACATAATCACCACTGGCAGCTCCAATCTGGATTTGGACATTGAGGATGCGCGGCGATGAGAGACATTAGTTTGTTTAATGTGATGAGGGACATGTCTGAAGTCAGAAATATGACATCATCAGAGCCGATCGTTTGTAAACAACAGACAGACAGGCACGCTGCAATGTGGGACAGTCTGAGAGTGTGGGAGGAACAATGCACACTAACACGTAAACACACCTACACACACATACACTTTTGCATGATATGAAGTACAATTTTCATGCATCTTCTTGGCAGGCATTGCGTGTGTGTGTGTGTGTGTGTGTGTGAGTCTGTGCAGAGGGCTCAGTCAGCACTTCCACACCGTGCTGTCCAGCTGACGTCAGGAGGGCAATGCTACTGTACCAGGCAGCCAGGCAACCCCCATCTACAATGCTGTGCTCTTCATCTCCAGCGTTCCCTCTCATCTTCCTCTCTTTTAATATCAGTGTATCGCCCTGTCTTGTTTTTCCAGTCTCCTTGCAGCTCTCTTCGTCTTATCTCTTCCTCCTCTTGTCACCTCCTTGCCCGTCTCCTTACAGACTTTTCGTTCTCTACATTCCTCTCTTATTCTCTTATAAAACGTGTTTTTTTTCCTCTCCCTTCCTCTCAGGCCTCTTGTCATTCTCTCCCTTACTCCTCCTAAATCCTTCCTCTTTCCCTCTGTCTTTGTGCATCTGTCTCCCTCGCTCACTCCTGCCTCTGCGTGTGCATCCTTCCTCTGCTGCTCAAAGCGAACACTGCCTGTCCTTGTCCACAGCCTCCCCCTTTGGACAAAGACTCTCCTCTGTCCCCTAGCCACCTTTTTGGAAAGCCTCTGCAGGCTTGTGGCTCAGTATGCACAGTGGCCACGTGGCCTGACAATGGCTCATTTCAACCTCAATTTCCCCCGAAATGAATGGAAGCCCACCCCAGTGCACGCCGCGTGCCTTTTAATTGGCCCAAGTTAGATTCAAACCATTAAACCACTGATGTTGACACGTCTCCATTGCCCCCCAACACACACACACACACACACACACACACACACACACACACACACACGTCCTCCTCCCCTCTCCGGCTGTCAGAACATAAACGTCTTATCTCTTTGCCCCGACCGAGCACAGACTCCATGAATATTCAGCAGCTTCCATCTCCGTTTCAGCAAACAACAGTAAGCGTGTGCACACATTCGCTTGCTCAGAAGCACACACACGCACACGCACACACATGCACACAAACACACGCAGAAAGGCAAGAGAAAGACACAAAAGCACACACACTCACGTCCACATACACACACAGAGTGGCTGTGTGTCTTGCACCCACTCTTTCAAAACGGGCATTGTTTACGCTTTGCTGAGTTGAGCTCGTTTGTCTCTTTCCCCTCGTTTGCTACAGTATGAGCGCTGTATATCTGAGAGGTATTGATTAAAAGCCAAGGAACAACCACCAATGCAATTCTCACAACGTGCAGATATTCGCCCATTCTATGGACACCAAATCAACATTTTTCACCTTGGAATATCAATAGGACTCGGCTGAAACCACGCAGAGGATGAGGAAGGCATGAAAGAGAGGAAGAAAGACAAGTTTAGAGTTGGAGTCTGAATGGAGAGCCTTTATATGGACATGTGTGTATGGAGAATGTGATCATGACCTTAGTTTACCATAGAGTATACTGTACACCATGCACAACATACTCTATATGTGCTGTACTGCTAATATTGGTATATACAGTATATGTGTAGATGATATAGATAGATAATAGGAAATCATTGTACATGATGTAATTAATTGAAGTTTATATATAAGTTTATTATAATTGTTTTTACTTCTAACAATTTAAGTAAAAATGAAGTATTATTAATTAAATATCTAGAGTATCTAACTTTAAATGTCTAATCCTCACCCACCAAATCTTTGCCACAAATGGAAAAACTGAAAGAATGGTGAATTTACAAAATGGTCATTATGTAATAGATAAAAATACATGTTTAGTAAACAAAGTGTAATAGTAATAATGATAATAAAAATAATAAGAAGAAATTTTTTCGTCAAAGTAAAACGTCACATCTCAGAACAAATCTTTTCTGGAAATCTTAACCAATCGTATACCAACTGCTATTATTGGGTCTAGGTCTGACCCAGGTCCAACAAAATGATGGCATGTTTATCTGTGTCTGAATATATATTCTATTATAAGATCACAAAACCCTTTGGTGATTCAACGGTGCTAGAAGAATATTATGTGTTATCATCAGTCGGTCATTAAATACAGATCAGATTCATCAGCGCCTGCCTGCGGCACTGAGTACAAACCCTGGTGTAATCAGAGGGAATCCTGGGTATTAACTCGTTTTCAGCTCTCTGAAACACAGCCTGAGCCCAGCCCAACTCTACTCCAGCACCTCTTTGAAATATTTCACTCCACATTCACAATAGGGCCCGATCCCCCCAAGGATGTTGTCAAAGATGAAAGAGGCAGGGCTCTGTCCGCACTGCTCTCTCTCTTTCTCTCTCCCCATTCTGTGGAATACAGAGGGAAAAAGAAAGTGAATCCTCAAGCAGCCCCTGCACTCTTCAACCATTTTACATTTTAGGCTACCTGCTTTGATCTCGATACAGCACGCCGTCGTCTTAGTAACGGATCAAAATCACACTGTCTATATTAGAAGCTCTTCTTTCTTTCTCTCTTACATTAGGTTGACTCACAT